>BQNB010033161.1:0-52562 GCA_026074375.1 Tanacetum coccineum | reverse complement strand
TTTCTATGCTAGAAGACTTAGGATATGATGGCCATATGGTGATGTTTTACCATTTCTTGAAACCATGTTGGGTTTTCATCATGGTGGGTTTTCACAAAATCACCAAACAGGAAATACAACAATGTGTAACATTAATTTTGTTGATATGAAAGATAGTGACGAGTTTTCTGTCCATGAAATTGATTCTATGCTAGAAGACTTAGGACATGATGGCCATATGGTGATGTTTTACCATTTCTTGAAACCATGTTGTGATTTAGACAATGGACTAGAACCTCTAACAAGTGACAAAGATGTTGTGTTATTAGCTAAATATGTCACAGAAGGTCTTAAACTATTTGAAGTTTATGTCGAGTATGAAAAGACCAACCCTGACATATACACACCACCAACTCTAAAAAAACTTGTAATAGAAGAGTTAGATGATACTGAACCAAGAACTTCAAAGACAGGGATTGCACCAGTGGCTAAGAAACTAGTTTTGGATGTTAATGAAAGTGAAAGTAATGGAAAAGACAAAGGGAAAACCAGTGGTAAAGGTCAAAGCAGTGGGAAAGACCAAGAACCATATGTTGTTACTTTTGAAGAAGGAAAAAGAAGTTTAGTTGGTAATGATGGGTCTTCTCAAGTCCCTAGTCAGTTTGTGAATGGGTTTTACTCTTCCTATGACCCTTATGAAGATTCACAAGATCCTAACTTTGACCCATTTGCTGACTTGAACTTAATTTTACCAACAATTAACAATAGAGAAGGCAATACTAGTCAAAATGATAAGGTTGAGGATGGAACATAGGGTAAGTGGTGCAGTAAACTTTAAGGACACAAACCACTCGACTTCCAAAAATTTATTTCATTCTTGTTGCATCAGTCGGCCCCGGTTAAAACTCACCCTCGAGTTATAACTGCTTGGAAGATCTCCCTTACATGGAATTAGGTGCTTAACATTAAATACATCTAATGTATTGAGATGACTTGGTAGCTCCAACTTGTAGGCATTATCATTAATTTTCTTTAGAATCTGACAAGGACCAACCTTTCAATCATGCAACTTGACATTTACTCCAACGGGCAGCCTATCCTTAGTCAAAAAAGCCCATACATAGTCTCCTTCCTCAAAAACAACCTTTCTTTGATGTATGTCAGCAGACTTTTTATACCTAGCGTTTTGGACTTCAACTTGCACTTTGACCTCCTCATGAATAGTCTTGATATGCTCAGCAAATTTATTAGCTTTCACATCAGCTTTCCTTAAATTAGGAATTGGGGTCAAGTCCGTAACAGTGTATGGACTCAGTCCATGAACAATCTCAAAAGGACTTTGTTGAGTTGTCCGGTTCTTTGAGTTGTTAAATGCAAACTCAGCAAACGGAAGCACCAAATCTCAATACTTTGGTTTGTCTTCAACAAGACATCGAAGTAGATTCCCCAAGCTTTTGTTTACAACTTCCGTTTGGACATCGGTCTCTGGATGGTAAGATGTGCTAAAGCATAATCGGGTGCCCATCTTTTTCCACAAGGTCCTCCAAAAATTCCCCATAAACTTAGGATCACGATTTGAAGTGATTGTTCGAGGCATCCCATGCAAATGAAAAACTTCCTTGAAGTATAAATCTACCACATTTGAGGCATCAATTGTCTTGCGACAAGATATAAAATAGGCCATCTTAAAAATCTATCCACTACCACCATGATGGAATCCTTTCGCCTCTAAGTACATGGGAGTCCTAGAACAAAATCCATACTTACATCAATCAAAGGAGAAGATAGAACGGGTAGTGGAGTGTACAATCCTGCGTTAGTTGAGACACCCTTTAATCATTGACATACTTCACACCTCTCTACATGTCTAGTAACGCCCCGTTTAAGTTGGGGCCAAAAGTACTTGCTCTCCACCAGTGTAATGCTTTTGTCACGGCCAAATTGTCCCAAGGCGTGTTGTTCAGCAACAACCTTTTCCCTCAAAGAGCACTCTGGAATGCACAATCTCGTGCCCTTAAACAAAAATCCATCCTGAATTTGATAGTCATAACATTGCCCCTTCAAAGCTTCTTGCATAATAGGCCCGAAATAGCGATCCTCCAAATACATTTCCTTAAAGGCGTCAAACCCTTACACCTCTGCTCTCATTATTGAGAGGTAGGAAGCTCTCCGACTCAAGGCATCTGCAACTTTATTTAGAGTTCCAGCCTTGTATTTTAATGTAAAATTAAAGTTTTGCAAGAAGCTTACCCATTTTGTATGTCTCGAACTCAACTTATGTTGGTTATTAATGTACTTAAGTGCTTCATGGTCCGAATTAAGGATGAACTCCCTGTGCACCAAATAATGTTGCCAATGTCGCAAAGCTCGAATTTAGCCTTGAATCACTTAGTTTTTCACTAAAAAAGGCAACCAAATGTCCTTCTTGACTTAGGACAACACCTATTCCAATCTTAGATGCGTCGCAGTCCACTTCAAAAACCTTTCCAAAGTCTGGTAACACGAGAACCGAAGCTTCAGACATCTTCTTCTTGATAAGTTCAAAACTTTGACTAGCTTTCGGAGTCTAGTAAAACTTCAGACCACCCTTCATGCATTCGGTAATTAGAGCTATTAAACTATTAAAGTTTCGAATGAAGCGTCGATAAAATGAGGCTAGTCCATGGAAACTTTAAACATCATAGAACGAGGGGTAGGCCATTCAACTATAGCCTGAATCTTGGATCGATCAACCATTACTCCTTCAGCTGAAATAACAAACATGGGAAACAACACTGATGGAGTTGCAAAACTGCATTTCTTTAGATTCGCATATAATTTCTCTCTTCTTAAAGTTTCAAGTACACCTTCTAAATGTTCATAATGCTCTTCTAAGGAGTGTGAGTATACCAGGATATCATCGAAGTATACAACGACACACTTTTGAAGAAATGGCTTAAGGAAATGATTCACTACTCGCATAAACGTACTTGGTGCTTTTGACAGTCCGAATGGCATCACAAGCCATTCATACAGACCCTCACGAGTCTTGAATGTTGTTTTCCATTCATTACCAGATCGTATACGAATTTGGTGGTATCCGCTCCTTAAATCAATCTTGGAATATACCTTTGAACCAGCAAGTTGATCCAACATATCATCTAACCGAGGAATTAGATAACGATACTTAACTATGATTTTATTTATTGTCTGACTATCAACGCACATATGCCACGTACCATCTTTCTTGGGAGTCAAAAGTGCAGTCACAGCACAAGGGCTCATGCTTATTCTTATAAGCCCCTTTACCATAGCTTAATCTACTTGGCATTGTAATTCCTTGTGCCTTTTTGGGCTTATACGATAGACTGCTTTATTAGGCAAACTTAAGCCTAGAATAAGATCTATGTGATGTTGAATATCCCTCATATGTGGTAGCCCTGAAGGAAGTTCTTTTGGCATCACATTAGCGTACTTTTCAATAAGTGGTTTCACAAATGGCGGGACTGAAACAAGAGGTTCTTCGTCATGAACAACCAGTGCATACATGATCCCGGATTGATCTACTTCATCTATGAAATTAGAGATCGAGAGAAGATTCTCATTACCTTTCTTAATTTGTTTGGCAAGACCCACTACTTTCGATGGAACCAACGTCACTTTAGCATTGTCCTTATTAAATATGTATGTATTCGCCCTCCCATCATGAGTTGTACAACGATCAAATTTCTAAGGCCTTCCAAGAAGAATGTGACAAGCATCCATTAAAACTACATCGCACCAAACATTATCAAAGTACTTACGTCCTATTGAAAAAGAAACCAAGCACCGAGTATCAACATTCACCTCATTTCCTTTCTTGAACCAACTCAGCTTGTACGGTTTCAGATGTTTTTCTTGCTTTAAATTCAACTTCTCTACAGCGTCTTGAGAAATGACATTCTCACAACTACCACTATCAATGATGAGTTTGCAAACCTTATCTTTGATAGTGAAAGTTGTGTGAAATATGTTGTTTCGAGGCCAATCACCAGACTCCTCATCTTTTGGCAGCAAAAGGCTCTTTCTAATAACCAACATTTAACTAGTATCACCATAAACAAAGTTGTCTTCATTGTTTTCGTCATACTCATCATAACTTGGTTCGACGACATACTGTTCCTCATCTTTATGATCATTTTCTATCAATAGTTGCTTACCCCTCTCTTTTCTATAGTCTGAAGACCTGTGGCCTAGTTCCCCATACTTGAAGCATTTAAAGGTTTTATTCGATGAACTAGTAGGGTTTCCAACTCCACTTCCATGCACTGTAGTTGGTTTCTTGGACATACCAACATTAGATTCTTGACCTTTAGCACCATGTTCAGCTTGCTTCAGTCCAACAAATTTGTTTTGTGATCCCCCAGTATGATTTCCAGGTCTTGTTTGTTGTTTCTCTATGGATAAGGTAGTATACCTCAGAAACTGTCCAGAACGTATAGAGACAAAGCACATCTTGAATGCTTTGGCGCAAACCACCCAAATACCTTGAAGCAAGTTGTTCTTCACTATCTGATAAATCATTATGTGACGCCAACTCATAGAATTCTTCAGTGTACTCCTCTACAGTCCTGATTCCTTGCCTTAGATTTTGAAATCGCTGGAACATTGTTTGTGTATAATTGAATGGAAAGAAATTCTCTTGGAGTTTCTTTTTCATCTTATCCTAACTTACTATTTTCTGTTTTTCCCTTCTTTCTCGCATCAACTGGAGTTGTTCCCACCAAGCAGATGCTCGACCCTTTTGATGGCTACCCACTCTACCTTTCTGTTTTCAGGTGCATCTTTAAATTCAACACCCGCTCAACTGTGTTTAACTAGTCGATGAACTCCTCGGCCTTCAAAGTTCCAGAAAAATCTAGAATTTCGACCTTGATGTTAGCCTCCCACCTACGATCAATACGCATAGGTGGTTCATGTTGACGAACATGCCTATGAAATGGGTTTTGGAAGGCATCCTCAGACTCGAAGTCTTCTTCCTCGTGAGAAGGTTTGAGTTGGGCCAATCGTTGGGTCAGAATCTCAACTTGTCTCTTTAGTTCATTCACCTCTTCTCTTGGATCAACGTGTACATTGGTATGTGCTCTTGATGGTTGTGGTTGCCTATGTTTAGGAGGTATAACTAAGCAAAAGCACAAACTAGAACCTGCTATGATACCAACTGGTGTAGTAAAACTGCAACTAGAGAAGAAATAATGACATGAATAGGAGGATGATTCTTATTATAAGGATAACCAAAGCTTAAAACTTATTACAATGATAGGAAAAATTGTTGTCTGCCCCTAGATGACAATAGCAGGCTAATATATAGACCAAAAGACCCAAAAAACTAACATAAACACATTTATTTGGACTGACTTTTAGACTACTAAACTTTAAGGACACAAACCACTCGACTTCTAAAAATTTATTTCATTCCTGCAGCATCAGTAAGGATGAGACAGAGGTTAAGGATGGAACACAGGGTAAGGATGTGACAGAGGTTGAGCATGGAACAGAGGGTAAGGATGAAACAGAGAATGTAGAAACAGATGTTGTTAAAGAAGGAGATGCTGAGGATGTTGAAGTTTTAGATAATGATTACTTTGAAAGTGCTTCAGATAGTGACGATGAAGGTAGCAGGTTAAGGAAAGGGAGACTGAAACAATTAAGGAAACAAGAACATGCAAGTGAACAAATTTATAAGACATATTTCTATGTGGGAAAAGAATTTCCAAACAAAGATGAGGTGAAGGCATACATTAAGGAACATTCAATTGAGACAAGGAGAGAAATAAGAATGGAAAAGAATTCAATGAAAAAGTTAAAGCAGTTTGCAAAGGTGTTATTCCTTCTCTACAGCGTTTAAAGACCTAGGTAATGATGGTAGGCCAAGTCAGTCTAGTAGGTCAAAAGAAAAATAGACCAAGGCAAAAATTGCCTGGTCTAATGGGTACAAAAGCCCAAGCAAACACAAGTTAACTAAGGAGAAGCTTATTAATGGGGGTAAACCTAATAGCAAGAAACAAGTGGATGATAATAAATGTCCATGGGTTGTGCTAGTTTCTAAAATCAAAAGTTCTGGAACATGGCAAGTAAGAACATATAAATCAGTCTATAAATGTCTACAGTCAAGAACAAACTTCTATGTTACTTATGAATGGTTCTTTAAAGAGTTAGTTGAGCAGTTAAAAACAAACCCTAAGATTCCTGTTAGGGCTTTCCAAGAGCAACTCGAACAAAAACACGAGCTAGTTGTTTCATAAAGTAAGGCTTTTAGAGCAAAACACGAAGCTGAAAAGAAATTAAAGGGTGATTACACACTTTAATACAAGATGTTAAGAGATTATGTTTTGGAGTTATAGAAAACTAATCCAAACAAAATTGTGATAATCCATGTTCAGTTAGAAGCAGATCATCAAGTTCCAACAAGAGTTTTTAAAAGAATATATGTATGTTTAGGCCCTTTGAAAGCCGAATTCAAAGCTAGGATAAGGGAATTGCTTGGAATGGATGGGGCATTCATGAAGGGTCCATATCTAAGACAACCTTTAACAACTGTGAGTGTTGATACAAACAATGGTATCTATCCACTGGCTTATGGGCTTATTGAGACAGAAAACAGAGAGTCATGGACATGGTTTCTCACTCAACTAGGAGATGACCTGGATATTTATAGAAATCCCAACTTCACTTTCATAAGTGATAGGTAAAAGGTAGTTTACATTTGATGACATCAAATAACGTCTATTTTATAGCATCATTTATCCCATGTAATTAACCAATTTTATATAAATATTGCAAAGAATTATTACTTAATCGTTCATATTTGAGAATTACAGTAATTATGGAGAACTTAGTGAAGTTATGCTAAAAGGCATGCATTTTGGAGCATAAACGAAGAGTTTGAGAAAGTTTACTGATCTGACAGAAAATACGCCGTATTATTCTAGACCTATACGCCGCATCCAAGACTTTGACGAATCAAAAGACCATTGCCTGACTTTGAAGAATACGTTGTATCTACATCAACGATACCGCCGTATATAATACTTTGGTCAACGAAGAAGAATCAACTGGTTTTACCTCAATACGTCGTATCCATAAAAAAGATACGGCGTATCCGTGCCTATACTTCACAAATTACCACGAAGGATTAGAGACCCAATAGGTCGTATCCAGGAGACATCAATACGTCGTATTCACAATATAGTAATAAAATATTCTGGAAGATATCAAACGTGGTCCTTACTCCAAGAAATCCCTAATATGCCGTATCCCACATTGCTCGATACGACGTATCGATGAGTTTCCAGACTCTATAAATAAACGATCCTAAACTCAGTTTTAGGTATGCAAGTTAATCCCTAAACCACGAAGTCGACCAAGAGACGAATAAAGGAGCCTAGAAGGTCAGAAAATAGCCTTAAGATCATAGGAAAACTCTTGTAATCTTCGCGTAACCGAATACGCGTTCGATTACGGTTTCTATTTTTAATCATTCATATATCAAACCGTGTGTATTTTTACAATGACATTCGGTTGATACCTTTAGGTTTCAGCCATGTTTATGAAGATCTAATGTTTGGTTTATCTATCTTGATTGCTTAATTTATCGTTGATTGTTGTTTATATTTATCAATCTATATTCGTTTACGTTCTTAAGTATGCGACCTATCATTCAACTAGGTCTAGTCCTACATATTTAATGCGCTGTAACTTTGGTGTTGTTTGGGCGTAGGCTAAGAGTCCGAGATAGCTATCCATATTGCAATTTATATATCTAGACTCATATGATCACGAATATTGACCTATCCTTGCCTTTAGTTTAGTAAGCTTAGTTGATCTATAAGGTGACCTTGGTATCAACGACTACGTTCTTATTCCATTGGTAAGGACTCGGACAGTGGACTACTAGTATATAAAGTGTCGTTAAGCAGTAAGTGAGTAAAGTCTCAATGAGCTAGGGTATAGTAAGAGCACCATTATTAATCTCCTAAGATAGATTATAATCAACAAATGCTTACTTTATGCGAATGTGTGTAATTATGACAGAATTAGCGTGTCTAGGTCTTAGGAAGAACTACCGCCTAAGTCTAAGAATGATATGCCCTTCGAGATAAGTCAATCATTACACTAATAAACAAACCAGCATTTTATAGGATTATTCATGGTTGATATGTTTTCCTTACATTAGTTCTTGACCGTTCCTCTATCGTTTGTTTATCTTCTTATGTGTGTTTATTGCTTTACTTGTCATCAAAACCTTAGGTTAGATACACAAAACCGTGCCAGTCGCTCAGGCTAAAACCTCCCTTTTTGCATTAGTTTTAGGTTTAACTTAAATAACTAAATTACTGATAGAATTAGGAATTAACGCTCTCGCTCTTAGTGATCGACACCCTACTTACCATGAAATTCCATCTGACCGGGTACACTGCCCGTTAAAGTGTTGTTTTTAGGTATAGTCGGCATAAAATAAATAGTAAAACTTGATAACAAATAATACCTACGCACAACGGCACATCAAGTTTTGGCGCCGTTGCCGGGGAGTGAAGTTGTTTAATTCTTATTTATTAGTGTTTTAGTTTAGTTTAGATTTAGTTTAGATTAATTGCATATTTGTGTGTTTGTTTTGTGTGTTTGATTTTTGAATCGTATATTTTGCATATTGTGTTACAGTTCGTTGTAACCTTCTGAGTCGAATACTCAATACGGCGTATTCATTTTTTTAGATACGGCGTATAAATTTTTTTCAAACCAATACAGCGTATTCGACTATATGATCAATATGGCATATTCAGTTCACTGAATACGGCGTATTAAGCTATTTGATAGTTTTCTTTCCTAGCAAATTTATTACAAGTTAAAATGGACGACCCCAACATTACTATGGAAGAGTATATCAGGCTTGAGGAAGAAAAGGCTCGAAAACGTGGTAAGGTGTTTAACTGGGAAACTGCTAAGTATGATAAGATTTGGTATGATAAAGACGTTCACGACCTTAGATCTGTTGAAACCAAATTCCCAGCTATAGCTTTTAATGACCAGTTATCATCTAAAAAAGACTTTCTTGTGAACCCATGATAAGTTTTCTTAACAATGAAATTGACTTTAGAGTTTCGTTCGACGATTCCGACGATGAAGATTACACGGTAATTTTTGACAAAAACCCGTTTTCTTACAAAATAATTTCTGTCAATGATTTGAAAACGGATTCGGAAAATGATAATAAAAAAGTCAATATGCCTTTGTTCCTACCACCTGAGCCTACGGTCAGTTGTTTTGATGATTTAGACTTCTTTAAAGATTTTGAGAATGAATTTCCATCCATTGTTTACAATAATGCTCAAACGTCTAAATCAGATTTATTAATTGAACCGATTTTAAACCCTCAACATATCGATGAGTTTAATTTGAAAGATGAAACATCATTGTCTGAATGTGATGAAGAGGAACAAAACGTTTTAAACTTTAATGATCTATTTCCTTTTAACGTAATTTATCCCAATGATTCAAAATCGGATAAGGACAATGATGATGATAAAGTCGATATTAAACACTCTTCGGGGGATTTATCTGTCAAACCGTTACCTGATGTAATGAATACCGATGTTGGTGCCTATGCACATGGGTCAAATAAGCTTTTGGAAAAAAGTCATGATACATCTAATAAAATTTTCAAAACTGAAATTTTTATCATGGAATTAAATCTTAATATCATGACTTATAATTATATTATCAAAAGGATGCTAATAAATCTTTTCAAGAATTTGTATGTGCCATTTGGCATCCCGTTCGACCCTAAATTGTTTTATAAGCATGTGAGTAAATTTGGGCAAGTCTAACTTAAAGACTTTTCTGTAAACAAAAGTGCTTGCCGGGAGACAACCCGAAATGTATTTTTAATTTTTATCGAGTCTGTCTTCCGAGACTGTCTATACAGCGTATCCAAACCCCATGGATACGGCGTATTGACTACGTGGACGTTATCCAGTCTTTATTTTTCTGCAATTTAATCGTTATTGTCAATGCAGTCTATACGGCGTATTCATTAAATGAATACAACGTATTAGACAACTGATCAGTCAATACAGGTTTCAATAAGGCGTATCCTAGGGAATGGATACGGCGTATCGACTTCCTGTATAGTTTTTAGGTGTTTATTTCGAGTCTAACCAACGAATACACGGAGATAGAAATTGCATTTGTTTTTTGAGAATTTATACAGGACCTTCTGAAGGGAAATCGACGAATTGGTGGAGAATTTACAAATCTGGAGATCTTGAAGTGTTGGAGTCTTGAAACCTCAAGGCGGCTGTTCAATACGAATTCTTGCTCAATTAAACTCAACATGGAGAATCTACCGAGCAAATATCAGGGGAGTTTCTCATTCTAATTCTTTTTAATTCCCGTATTTAATGTTTTATCTATACAACGAGGACGTTGTATAATTCAAGTGAGGGGATGGTATTAGAATGTTTACTTATTCTATTTTTCACATCAGAATACTTAAATTATGCTCAAATTTAAAAAAATTTCAAGCATACTTTTGTGAAATTACTTGATACATAACCCGCACACAATAACCCTTGTTAGATATTATGAGGATTTAACCTTATCCGTTTCCAAATGTTTACCCAAATTCCACAAAATATGAGTGTGCCGGTGATGTAGTAGACTTTAAAACTTGGCTTGGTATATCTATTCGAGACTGCAGTGATAAGTACTGTGGATTTAGATGGAGTAACTTGTTTAAATTGGTAAATTTTAGGATTACACCCAAATCGCCTTTACATGTTGCTTATTAACTAACTACACTGGTTAGTTAACCCCCGTATAAACCCTTTGTTTACTCTCATTTTAAGAGTAAGATACCCCTAGAACAACCCGTAGAGCCAATCCTTTAGGAACTACAACAACTATTTGTTTTGTTACACCTTTACAACAACTATTAAGTTTATTTTACAGTTGCTAGTTGCTTAAAGTGTAAAGTTTGTATTTCCCGAGTCTTGTATGTATTTTGGTACGGTTGGAAGAAATTTGCACATCGCAAATAGGAATGTATATTATAGTCAAAACTCATGCATTTTTACTACCATCACAATTATTGGTACATCCGAAGAATGAAGAATTATCGAAGGAATTATCCGGAATTATTATGATCGTGAAGATGGTGAAACTACACCGAGTTTCATAGTATAGTGTTTAAAAAAATCGAAAAAAAATTAGAAAAATCGCAACAAAAAAGAGAAGGAAAGTTTGAAGATAATCGTTTCACAACTACCGAAGGAATTACACGAAGGATCGATTATTCATTGATACAAATCGAAGATGTAGAGTATTGTATAAAGTGGAAGATATCGCCACTTGCCTTGTATAGTATGTAAAGTATGGGATGATTGGGAAGTTGACCGTTACGGAAACGCCAACTTAGGTTGTTGTTTTTTATCTATGATCAATACATTGTAAATAGTTGTGTCTTTGTCATGGTAACGGTCGGGAAAAAGTATCTAGCAACTTGTATTTTAGACTTAATCTATTTGTTTCGTAATTTTTATTTAACAACAATTTATACCCTTTCATAATCATTAACCATTAGTATACTCTCTACAACACGAATGAGATGTGATCGAGCGTGCATGTCTATTCCGTCGTTACGGCCATGTATGCATATCTCAGACTTCTTGTTGTTTATTACTATTGTGAAAGATAGAAATTCATAAACCCTTATATTACTCTGCTATTCCTACTCTTTAGCTTATTCGAGGTGGGAGTGAGCAGTCACATGTGTCTATCCCGTCTTTACGGATGTGTATGTGTGGTCTTTGTCGCCCTCCTAGAATATTGGTATCAATAAAGATTAGTTAGAGTAATCAACCCTAAGCCTTCTCATATAAACCCATATTTACCTTTATAAACTTGTTGCTCCTTAGCTTTAGCGGTGGAGATGTGTATCCTTGCCAAGCTTATGATACAATACTCGTCACAACCGAGCAATTGAGTAAATTTGTTACATGTTACCACATAGATTAGTTAAGTGATTTGAGTGTTTTCATCTTTCTATTTCGTGAGGTGTTTGGTTGTGTACTTGTAATAGATCAAAGAAATGCTTAAACGGAAAATCCTTAGGGATACATTTTTATAAACTTCTAAAAGGCTAACTTTAGATAAGTAGGATCAAAGTGGGTGATATTTGATGACATCAAATAACGTCTATTTTATAGCATTATTTATCCCATGTATGTGAAAACCGTGGTTTAAGCAGGTTAGTTTATACTTTTAGAAATGGCTAAGTATCCATTTTGTATGTATCTTGTGTGATATGTGTTCTAAATGTATGTTGAAGTGGTTTACATATGTGTATGATGTCATTTTAGAGGTAAATGATTATCTTATTTTGTGTGCATATGAGTTTTGGTGTAAGTATTTCCATTATGTTCTACGTTGTGTGATAATGGAAATAAAAGACGTGTTGCATGCATTGCTACATCAATTCTTGGTTTTAAGAGTTAAGCGTTTATAAGAAGTGTAACTTATTGGAAAGGAAACATGTGAGTGAAATATGGAAGTTCGTAGTAGACTTTCCATAAATAGAAAGTGAGATGTGAAATGAAAAGTTATTTTTAGAAAGTCTAGTAGGTGGCGTTTATGTAAAAGGGTTTACTCAAATTAGCTTAGGTTTTTATAAAAACTTAAGGTAATGTAAGTAATAGGGTAATTAATAAATAAAAAAAATATAAAATAATAAATAGGGGGGACGATCAGCATATAGAGTTTAAAAGGATTTAGGAGTGCTAAATTTATAAAAGTGGAATTATAGGGTGATTAGGATACCATTTAGATATATTAGAAGAAACCTAGTTCACAAATAACTCCTTCCCTCTCCATCTTGGTCGAAATCACAGCCCCCATAGCCAAAAAAATATCGACCTCCATTGTTGATCCAAGGAAAACCTTAAGCATCATTGTGTAGGTTCTAGCATTCAAGGTAAGCATGTTAATCCTATCTAATTTATATATTCATGTAACATTTAATGTGATGGATCTAGTTTTATAGAAAATACAAAATAAAGAACATTAATGTAATAATAATGATAGGTTAGTCAGGGTTATGAATCATGCGATGTTCATGTTAGGGTTTGTCAGAATTTGATTTAGGGTGAGCAAAATTAGGGATGTGTTCATGAGTAGAATATCTCCATTTAAGTAACAGTTTTTTCAGTGTTTTTAGACTCAAAAATAGCTCATTTGAATTACTTTTCAAACAGTCTAGCCTCATCGATTTGAGTTCTAGAAGTAGTCCAATGTCCATTCAAGAAAAGTTTTCCAAACTAATCGGTCAATTTGGGTCAAAAAAAAAAAAAAAAAAAAAGAATTAGAGAGGTAAAACCCCTATTTAAAATTCAAATTAAGGTTAGCAAAAACGCATAAGTTAAGTTCTATATGTCTATTAACTTCCCTGATAAAATTATCCTCTAATTAGTTGCCTAAGTATGGTAATGAGAGCCATAAATTTTAGTGTGAAATCAGATCCGAATTGGGATAGTTTTGAAGTTTGATTTTATTTGGGATAGTTGCACATGTAATGGATACTTGGTAATCACGAGGTAGTTAGTAAACTCATAAATGAGCTTAGATTATTTTTAGTATAATTTATAAAGGTCAGCAAGTATGGGTTTTAAGTTGCTTAAGACACGCTAAAATTCTGCATTTTTGGATAAATTGTAGTTAACTAGTATAATTGTTAACAAGATGGGTTAAGGTTGGCATGTGTCGGGGCGATCATGATGGTTAATCAAACCTTAGAGATTCCATCATAAGAGTGTAACATGGATTTGAGTTTTTAGCTTGTCGCG
The DNA here is from genome assembly GCA_026074375.1 of Tanacetum coccineum. Classification (NCBI taxonomy): domain Eukaryota; kingdom Viridiplantae; phylum Streptophyta; class Magnoliopsida; order Asterales; family Asteraceae; genus Tanacetum; species Tanacetum coccineum. The sequence goes on along the minus strand of BQNB010033161.1, from coordinate 38,727 downwards.
GGTAACCACGTTTGTGTTTGTAATTTGTGGTAGTCTTTGTTTTTTTTTTTTTTTTTTTTTTTTTTGATAATTTTTGGAAGCTGCTTGTGCATCAGGTGAGTTTCATAGCTCTTGTTTCTTATGAATTTATTAGTTGGGGGGGGGGGGGGGGTGGAAATGATGCCAAGTGTTTGGAATGTTTGATAAACTGTGATTAAGGTGTTGTCATAGATGCATGGACTAGACGTGACAATTGTATGTTGTTGCTACATGTTTTGTGATGTATATTAAGAATTGCGAACTAAACATGGGGAATCACCAGCATGTTCTCCATGGCCTGTTTAGTAGATGGATTAGGCCTAGTGAGCAGGAAGAATACTTTGGATATCCATGCTTTGGCTAAGGGGTAACCATAGACCTGGTACGCTATGAGACGACTTGTGGTCGTTTTGCTATGTATTTGTGTGATGATTAGATTTGCATGTTAGCTGTATGAGTAGTTTCATTTATTGTCCTTCATTGTTTTCTTATTATCAAAAGTAATATACGTTGAATTGATTATCGTGTCTTAAACCTATGACTCTCACCAACATTATGTTAATGTTTTAAGCATCATTTTTAGGTAATCTTCTTTAGGATAAGGAAGTTAGGAGGAGTGGCTAGTGAGACTATAGGCATTGCATGCGAGTCTAACTCCTAGAGTTTTTATTTTTTTTAGCATTTGAATTGTTTTCTATTTGATTGTTTATTGGATGTTCAGACTTTTGGATTATGTTTCCTTGTGGTATGACTTTGCTATCGTAATGCAAGACTCCTTTATCTTGTGTTATATATTGTCATGACATATTGTGTCTTATTTGTTTATCTATTTCATTTAGTTCTCTCTATTGTTGACACCATTGTGTTGTGATGATATCCATGATGTTACGCCTCGTGTTTCCGCCTAGGCGGGGTGTGACAGATTGGTATCAGAGCCTTTAGTTATAGAGAAGTAGGTGGTTGAGCGTAGACTATAACCTAGGGGTCCTTCATGTAGATGCATTTAGGGCTTAAGTGTTTAATGCTATAACTGCTATGTTTCCCTGTTATATTGCATAGCTTATATCTTCCTATTTTCTTAAGTTTTCATGTAGTTATTTTGTCTACCATTATTAGATATGATATATATTACTTTCTTAGTATTTTAACTATGTTTTTCCCTCAACCGTAAGAAGTCTCGTTGGGGAACCGTTTTCCCAACTAGACTTTAGTGTTAAAAGGATCCATAAGAGGAGCCTCTTGTGGAACTGAAGGAGATAGGATAATTGATTATTTTTTGGATGCACGTAGTAGAGCTAGACCCGCGGAGTCGAGTGATTCTTGCGGAGGCAAAATCAAACCCAAGCGAGGCCCAGCATAAGTTTATCACGTCCTTTACCTCGCCATGTTGTTATTGATTATTTCTTTTGGATATTTCGTATTTTGAGAATTGTTGCGAGACTTTAGTTCCTTTATGTCGTTTTGATTTTATTTTAATATAAGTAAGTAGTTATTTGATGGAGCATCCTTTATGTGTTAAGTTGGAGTGGTTTAAGATGTGCAATGTGGTATATGTGCTTATATGTGAATTATGATTAAAATGGGTAGTCCTGGAAGTAAGTACACGTGTGAAAGGAGGCACTTATAATTAGGGTGGCCAACACAATTATAAAGGCATCACACACGTAGACTTGTGACCATGATTTCATTTATTTGTGTTTAGTTGTAAGGTGGTAGTGTAATATGTTTTTTTAATATGTGTATTCATGATAAGGATGGTGGTATGGGTAGAGAATTATTCTCTTACCATAATTGGAGGATATGTTCAGATAGGTTGTATAGATAGTATGTTTCCCTTCTATCTAGTAATTGCGGATACCTAGTATTGCTATTATAGAGATTGCTTATTTGCTCGGTTGTTTGTTCGGATTTTCTAAGTCTAAGCTTAGCATCCCTTCATCGTACTTTGTTTGTAAGGATACGCGATTCTTCCTATTCGACGTCTTGATGTATATTGGTTGTTCGGATCTGTTTTTTTCAGATATAGGCGCGTTTTGTTAGTTCTTTCGTTGCATTGATTACTTGTATGAGTATCAAATGTTTCTTTTAAGCACTAATTGTTCCTAACATATTAGTGTGGATCATTACTTCCTTGGTTGTATATCCCTTGGTTTTCATAACCTGTTGGCGACGTGTTAGTATCGATGCTTTTAGGTTTGCTCTGTTGATCGTTATTTTGGATAAGACCTTACGTTTTCTTTTGGATCCGTAACGTCTTGTATAAGTTTTTCTTGTACGAGTTCGTTTGATTTTATTTTGAGTATATGGTTCCTGGTATTTTCTTTCGTTTTCAAACAATAGAATTGTGTTAGAGTCTGTACGACGTTTTACGATCCCTTTTGGTATTATTGTGTCCTTTGTTTGAGTAACATATTTTATAATTGATGTCTAATTATAAAAGCCCTTTTGAAGTATTGTGTTAGTGTTTGGGAAAAACTGTGTTTAAAATGATCTTTGTAAAATTTAGAAAATTTTTCATTGTTAAAAATGGCCTATGCAAATATGATATGAAAATTGTTAAGTGGTTAAATTTTTTTTATTTTATTATAAAAAGCAGGTTTAAAAGTGATTCATAGTGGTAAGGTACGATACACCATTAGATAGCCATCTCTAGATTTTTATGACAACCAAAATGAATTTTATAAAGATTAAATTTTAAGACAATTTTATTTATTATTTAAAATGATTTTCATACTTAAAGTGACTTCTTCACTTTAAATTGATTTTTATAAAAACATTATTTAATTTGGTCTTTCTAGTAAAGTCAATAATTGGTATAAGAATTTCTATCTTTCGTATTGATTTGTTTATGTGTTCTTTTGTCGTGGTACACCTGTTGATTTTTTTTTTTGCGTTTTCACTCGGTGCATATACGTATCCTTTCTTTCAAAGGATAATGTCATTTGATTCACGTCTATTTGCATATGTGGAATCTCCTATATGCATTCTAGCCTTTGACTCGATATTCGTTTGTTATCCTATTTGATTGTTCGTAACCCTTGGAGTTCGTTGATACCGTTGAGTCGTTGAAGCTTTGATGTGATTGTGAGAATGGACTGTTTGTCCAAGAGGAAGTTTGTGATAGTATGTCATGAGAAGGTGGTTAGGATACCGATGGAAGGTGATGAGATACTTCGAGTTTATGGGGAACGTACTTTGGGAGCCGCCAAAGTCCTAATGAACGCTAAGGTAGATGAACCTAGGATAAGTGATGTACCCATGGTGCACGATTTTACTGATGTGTTTCCCGAAGATTTGTCGATGACCACCACAATGACAAGTTGAGTTCCGCATATATCGTCTAGCACCTTCGGAAATGCAAGAATTGTTTGAACAACTTCAAGAGTTGGAAGACAAGGGTTTCGTATGACAAGTCCATTTTCACTTGGTAGTACCGATGTTATTCGTAAAGAAGAAAGATGGATATTTTCGTATGTGTATCGACTATAGGGAGTTGAACAAATTAACTGTTAAAAACCGTTATCCACTCCCTAGGATTGAGGACTTGTTTGATTTGTTACGAGGAGCGTGTTCTTTCTTAAGATAAGATTTTTCAGTCAGTTATCAACAGCTACGAGTGCATGAGGATGCTATTCCAAAGACCGCATTTCGAACGAGATACAGACATTTTGAGTCTACGGTTATGCCTTTGGGTTAACCAATGCACCAGGTGGTTTCATGACTTAAGAGAACCGGTTGCAAACGTACTTAGTAAGTTTGTCATTGTATTCATTGATGACATTCTGGCCTACTCAAAGTCGAAGGAGGAACATGAAGTTCATTTGAAGTTAATGTTAGAGTCACGAAGGAAGGAGAAGCAGTATGCTAAGTTTTCTAAGTGTGAGTTTTGGTTGGAAGAAGTGCATTTTCTCGGTCACGTGGTCAACCATAACATAATCACGTGAACCTGAGTAAGAGTGAGGCAGTGAGGAATTGGATGATTATTCTTAGGATTGGTAGGTTACTTCCGATGTTCATCGTGAATATTTTTTATATTGTTGAACTCCCTTACTTCCCTAACTAAGAGGAATTAGAAGTATGAGTGGAGCGTATAACAAGAAAAGGCTATTCAGACTTTAAAGAATGATTTGTGTGATACTCTGTAACACCCCCATTTTTACAATATAGCAGTGAAAGCTAATCTGGGGTATTACTTCATGGATACAACAATTATAATCATAGAAAATGACCCAAAAGAGACGTTTATTAAAAAGATATGTTATCATTCATTTCAAATCAGAGTTTTACAAAATGCAGTTCCCAAAATCTAAAATATCAAGTTTGAATGATAACAGTTTAGCCACCTTCGAGTCCATGCCACTCCATACCGCAACTTGCTCAATTACCTGAGATAAACATGCTAAAAAGGGTTAACACAAAGGTTGAGTGAAATTCATAGGTTTGATAAGCAGTTTGAATACAAGTTATAGTGTGATAATTGTATAAACACAATTATTAGGAAAATGATATTGTTATTGTACACCCATTATTAATAATAATTGCAACGAATACAATTATCATAGTAACAGTGTATTATCCCGTTATTGCCCTGTTTGGTCTTGTCTGGTCTGGTATAGTCTGGTCTCATGGCACACAAACTGACTAGTGTATATATATACTCAAAATGATGTGATATATATATATATATATATATATATATATATATATATATATATATATATATAATTATTTAATACCCAAAATAAATGTGAGATATAATAGCCATAAGAATTCATATAATTGTGTTTAGTACCTATCCGGCTAACAGCAAATAGGATCGTCAATCCCGATAGACTATCTATAATATCTTGCGTTCACCTAAAGTGATTTAATTGTACCATGAAATGATGACTTTTAGTATAAAGTAACTTAGACATTAGTGATAATGGTATATCAGATTAGCATATAGCTTGCAAAAACACTTGTATTCATGGTTTAAGCATGTATAAGTCTTTGAAAAGTAATCACATTGTTATAAGATAAACGAATATGCAAAGAGTTTGTAACAAGCATGTATCCCCCTTGCGGGTTTATAAAACATGTAAAATGGGTAAAGGCGAGGTTATGAACTTCACCTGATAGGTAGATGTAATAAATATTCTGAAATGAAAGCTGACGACCTTATCACAATCTTAACCAGGGAATGTTGATATAATGAAATGATAGTAAATAGCCACGTCACACAACCTGAGTAGAAATATTTCACGTCAAGGAAGATTGTACTTTAAAAAAAAAGAACTTGGTTTAAGAGGTTATGAGTTTGATTAAGAGTTTGTGGATTAATCGCATCACCGTTCCGGCCATCAATAATACCAGAAGTCATTCAGTAAACGTTTGAGGACTAGGGCACATTATATCGTAAACCCAACACTCAGTCAGAATGTAATACCAAATGAAACTCTTAAAATGAAGCTCCTAGTTTGTGGTCAATAAAGCTTCCGATGATCGTTTTAAGCGTTTTATTCAATATCTGGGAAATGTTTAATCACGAGAAGTGTTAATTAAAGTTATGTCATAAAATGTTTTGGATATGATTTTACACTTTTTCAAAATGTTACATTTTAGACCATAGGGTTTGTAAAATTGCAAATTGGTCCTTGAGAGTTTGCATTTTACGACTTTGGTCGTTTACCTTTGAAAGATATAACCAATAACTTGGAGTTTGAAATGTGACATAAATATCCTGGATTAAAACTTGGATAAAATTACACTTTTAGCCCTTTAAGTTATAAGTTGTCCCGAAAGTTACGATATATACCCCTTTCATGATTTAAATTACAAAACATGTTCCAAATTGCCATGCAAGCTTTGTAACATTTCAATAACATTTAATAAGTTATATTAACTAAAATATTGAAGTTTTAACGCAACACAAGTTTTAAAATAACGATTCGTTAACGCTAGGAAGCAAAACGGGTCATAAATAGGGTTTCAAAACGTAAACAACGTGGGTTTTTTAATCAAATTCCTGTCATTAATCAATAAAGTGGTTATTTTTAAATTATTTAATCAGCTATATAATTATAACAATAAAATAAAGGGGGGGGGGGGAAAAAAATGGGGGGGGGGGGGGGGGGGGGGGGGGGGGGTTTTGGGGGGGGGGGGGGGGGGGGTTTAATCATTATAACATTTAGTTTTAAGAAACGTGAAATTAGGGTTCGGGTGAACGTTAGATCAAATGAAAATGTGCATGAAATGAAGTTATGAAACTTTAACAAAGTATATTTAGGATCATATGAACTATTAACAAGAGTATAATCTAGAACCTGGGTTTTGAGCCTTCAAGACAAAATGGTGGAAATGGGTCGTTCGCTAGTATTTTCTCTCGTCCCTTGTATCTTTACTCCGGGGCTTCAATTCTTTAGGGCTTCACTTCTTGAACTTCTTTAATGATCCTAGGATCATATACGAGCAAATGATTTCTGCCTATAAGGGTTATAGAGGAGGAGGTGTGGTGCGAGTTGTAATGAAGGATATAAGGTCCTATTTATACACAAATTGAACTTGGTGGCCAAGGAGTCTTAGTGATCTGATCTTGGACGTGTGGAGCAGCTATAGGGTGACTTGGAGAGGATATATGGTGATTTTTTAAGGCTAGGAACTAGATTGAAGTGGTGTTGGAGTCCTTGTGGTGCCACGACTTAAAAAGAAAGAACAAGAGCACATATGAAGCTTTTTAATCAAAAAAATGAAGATATTTGTTGTAGTAGCTGAGTAAGCAACTTAGGATGCATGTGGGTAAGTTATTTTTGCCAAGAATCCTTTAAATGGGTCCAAAATACAAAAAGATGGGTTGCGGGTTCATTTGGGTCTTCTAGGATTCGAATTTGGTTTCTTGGCTTATATTTCATGCACATTGATCAATGAATGATAGAAATATGTTCTCAAGGTTTGTATTAAGGGTTATCAATGGAAATTTGCAAGTGGTTTGGGTTAAAATGGGTTAAAAATGACAAAATGAGGTCACGGGTTCCATTTGGTACGGTTTAGGGTTTTCTTGACTTTCTTTGCTTATAATTTGAATATTATTGATTGGGAATGATGGAATATAGATCCTAGAGCTTAAATAAAGTATTATCAATGAAGTGATCGTGGTTTAGTTAAAAATGTGGTTGAAATTGAAAGAATCTAGCCATAGCTTGGAATTAGGGTTTCATAATAAGGCTTTTTTAGTGTTTTCCTAGCTTTGTAATTCACGTACATTGTTGAAGCAAGGATGGATAATGATGGATAAAGGTTTGTAAACTCATTTTATAGGTTTATAATGACTCTTGGTTGCTTACTTATGAATGAGTTGGTCAGAAAATGAGTAAACGGGTCAAAGTTACATTTAGTGCACAATTAGGTACATTTAGGGTTTCTCATATTCGTTTTACGTACAAATTAAATTAGATGATGAAGTAATAATGAAATAATGATTGATTAGGATTGAGAGGATTTAAAATAAGTTATTGCAACTTATTTGATGTTGGTTAAGGTTAAAAAAGGATAAAATGAAGAAACGGGTCTTGTGTAGTATTTAGCTCGGGTTATAGGGTTTCAGACTTTTGAATTAAGGGTTTTGAAGTGAAAAAATATGTAAGAAAGCATTAGGAATGGAATATTTATGGTATTTTTAATTGTAATATGAGTAAAGTAGCTTGTACATAAGTGGTGGAAAGAAATTGGAATGAAAATGGAGGTAAACGGCGAATTTAATGTCATGGCTTAATGACTTATACTTGGAGCTTTTAGAGACCTGTACTATTGACTTGAAGAGATTTTATATTTCAAATGAGATGTTATATTGCTTGTACATATGCTTTAGTGGCTTGCTCATTCACTTTAGATATTAATCATTCATGGAATTAGGGTTTAGAGGTATATGATAACGGTTTAAAGCCCGTTTAGATATAACGTTGCGAATAGTACATATAAGGAATAAATGTACTTTGTATAAGGATAGTATGATAATTGACCTTTGAGACATGTTATGATGTTTTGCTTGACATATATGAAGACAGGATTGTCATAGATAGGTTGCGTGAGCTCGTCTACTTTAGTTATGACATACTGAGATATATAAGTAATGTAATAAAGCGAAAAATTTCCCCATACAATTGTGATAATAGTAAAATAAGTTTTGCATTTGATGAAAATTCTTGGGTTGTTATAGTCTCTACCCCTTAAAGAAATCTCGTCCCGAGATTTAATTGAAAGTTATAGTGGTATTGTTTAGAGATAGGGTAAGGGTAAATACGTTAATCAAGTCACAGTTACGTATGTGAATGCATTTATTATTAGGGATTTTGCGCCACCATAATTATAATATACCTCTTTCATACTCTACTGATTTCCAGATCACACATTGCGATGACAGCCAATAGAATTTTCTCCAGATCCTGATAGAAAATGGTGATGAAATACTTTGACTTACAAACCTGGGGTATTATGGGCCTACATCTTCTTAGCCCACTCTAATTATAAAGAATCGTTATTCATTAACCTTTAAAAGTCAACATCAAATAAGAATGCTATCACAAGTCTTTGTCAAAATTTTCATACCTAGTGGTATTGAAATCATTTGACATTGTATAGATTCTTGTGTGTTTCCTTGTTATTACGTTGCAGAATATAACAGAGAATTTTAGAATACGGAGATCATGGAATAAGTGATGTCAAAGAATGATTATGAATTTGTAAGAGAGTTGCTAATCACGTGAGATACAAATTTTTAAATGAACAGATGATGAAGGTAATAATGATAATGATTAAGGAATTGTTTGTACAAACGGATTGAAAGAAACTTGTTTGTACATATGTTATATACTTAAGCCTATTTATTTATAATTAGTCATTTACAAAAAGAAGCGTTCAACTCCTTGTAACTGAGAATTTATAAATTCATAGTTCAGAGATTTATAATTTCCTTATTCAAATGAAGAAGCATTCTAATTCATTTCAATAAGATGATCATAAATCGTCTTACCTAAACATAAAAACATGATATAGAAACGGTAATGTGTAGAAAATGATATGATCATGAATGGTTAGATAGTATTGAGATGTTGATTGTACTGAAGCCCATATAATCGAGGATGAAAATTTATGTTGCAAAGGTATGAGGAGAGTATTCAGAGTTTGAACATGATAGAATTGACAAACAATGTCGAGTTTTGATACCACCAGATAACAAGATGTAACGGAATTATCACTTTATTATTTCATGGATAACTTTACATACGAACTTTACATATGAAAAAGAGTTGATACTTATTCTAAGTATCTTGTAGTAGGATAAAAGTAACAAATGACAAGGATTGTAGCTTGATGATTAGGGTTTTTAGATTGAAGAAGATTCTGATGAGAGTTGAATATCCTCGAGAGTTGTTTCTAAGGTAAAAATCCTAAAGTGAACAAAAGCAAGCTCACCTCTAAGTATGGCTATCTGTGGCCCCTGTTATTTTGCTTTTTGAGCACTGATTCGCATAACTGTCCTTTCTTTCTATAGGCATTAACAAGTTACCGAATCCGTTTGTAGATTTGTTTTCTAGTGGTTTTTGTTTCTGCAGTTTCTTGGTCATCATGCCTTACTATGTTACAAGTCGACACATGACGAGTACAAAGGACATATGTGATTTAGGGGTGGCATCGTTCACACCAAAGGATGATTTCAAGTATAACCTTTAGGGCAGTATAAAATCTGAAGGTGTCTTGTCCTCTATTCTGCTTGTCAGGGTGGTAATCAATGTGATACGGTATGTTAATGTTGTAGTTATTGATAGTTGTTTTGTTGACGATGTTCCCTTTATCCTCAAGCTTTCGTTTGTAATCATTGGTTTCTTGCACGGAATCACGCTTTATTATCTGATCCATTAATCTCTGGGATATGTTGATGGCTTCCTCCAAAGTTTGAGGCTTTGAGGCAGTAACGTTTCCTTCAATGCTTTGCGGTAGTCCCCCGATGAAAGCTTCCATAAGTTTCTCAGAATCGGCACAGGCCCAAAAAGGATGAAAAAAGAGAACAGAACCAGATAACATGTTTGGACATAAGATTTTAATACTTGAATCTTCTGATATCATATCTAGACACTTCCAATTACAGTTAAAAACCATAAAAATTCATCTTCCATTTTCTTGATCTCAGTTCGAGGACAGTACTTGTTTGTCAGAAGCCTTTTTAACTCAATCTAGGTGATTTAATTAGCTTGCTTTATTCCCATAGGTTGGGCATGTGCATTCCACCAGGACAAGGCATCATCAGTTAAAGTACCAATAGCAAATGTTACTCTGTCTTCCTCGGCACACTTGCTACGAGAAAACACTGACTCAGTACGTTCAAACCAACGGATGAGGTCAACAACTCCTTCTATACCATTGAAGTAGGAAGGTTGACAGTTTATGAATTCTTTGTAGTTTCCTCTTTTTGCTATAGGAATTTCTCTAGGTTCAGTGTTCCTATTGGAATTGTCAAAATTTGCCATGGCAGTAGCTTGTGCTTTCAGAGCTGAGGAGATGCCATCATTAATCAGTTGCCGGATGGCATCCAACTTATGACTGGTGTTTCAGATGTTGACGTCCTTTTGGGAGGTATTCTATCAACAAAAGATGATATGTAGTAAGAATGATATCATAAGTTTTGAAAAGTAATAAAAGTAAAGGTGATACTTAAAATGCTTAAAGGAAAATGCTTATTTTAATTTTTTTAAGCCTTAGAGTATGATAAGACAAGATATGACGCAAATGGTGTAAATAGGAAGATGAATAGAGAGATAAGATTGGAAACAATAAGTATGAAATCGGTAACATGCCTTTATAAATAACTGCCTTTTTTACTGTACATAGTCAAGATTTGAACAAGCGATTTTATTTATAACCAAACATCCCGTGACTAGGGATAAAGCTAAAACCGGTTTTAAGAGTTGTTGATTCTAAGCTGGTAGATGACATCCTAAAGATCTTCCTGATTCGTTTGGTGACGAGCTTGGATTTTCTCAATGATTTCTTTAAGATCAGAAATTCTATAGTGAGCAAAGGCAATCTTATCCTTTTGCCCTAACCGCTTCTTTTGAAGGAGTACATACCCACAAAGTTCATTTACCAATGTACACGGTTTTGTAAAATTTCAAACAATTTAATGGTTTTCAGGATGTGATTACGGCGTAACCATGGATTGGGTTACGCTGTAATTATGTGGATGACATTTTAAAGATTTTGAATTATGTTCAATTATGGCGTAATCATGGAAAAGGTTACGCCGTAATCCAAATTATTACGGTGTAACTGTGTTGGTTACGTCGTAATTGCTGTAACATTACCACATAATTATGAGTCGTGGTGACCTTGAAATTTGTCTCCTCGCTGTAATGCCCTTGCTTAACCAAGTAAGAAATATACAAACCCACTAATATGCAAAAATTGAAATGAAATATGACAAAACATAAATTAAAAGATAGGCATGGGGTGCCTCCCACAAAGCGCTTGTTTTTGTATGAGTCTTTAGCTTGACTCCACCCTTATTTACTAGGTAATCATGTGTCCATCCCTGTAACACCCCCATTTTTACATATAGCAGCGAAAGATAATCTGGGGTATTACTTCATAGTACAACAGTCATAATCATAGAAAACGACTAAAAAGAGACGTTGTTCAAAAGATACGTTATCATTCATTTAAGAATATTCATAAAAGAAAGAGCATCCTCAATATCGGAAGTAGAGGGGTTGGGAGAAGACATCGTTCTAATAACAACGCAGTCATAAATAACATAAGTTATTTTTGTAATAATATAATACTTATGTATCTTTAAATACTATTCTGGAATGTAGTGGCACGAAGGACTTTGATGGCTGTAAAAAGAAATATGGTTATAGTTAAGGTTTTAACCTTGTTCTCTATAACCATGGCGCTGATACCAATCTGTAACACCCCTATTTTTACATATAGCAGCGGAAGCTAATCTGGGGTATTACTTCATAGTACAACAGTCATAATCATAGAAAACGACTCAAAAGAGACGTTGTTCAAAAGATACGTTATCATTCATTTAAAATCAGAGTTTTACAAAGGTAGGTCCCAAAATCTAGTTACATACAATGTGAATGATAACAAGTTTTAGCCATCTTCAAGTCCATGCCACTCCATGCCATAAGTTGCTCAATTACCTGAGATAAACATGCTAAAAAGTCAACACAATGGTTGAGTGAAATTCATAGGTTTGAAATGTAATAGTTGAATACAAGTCATCATAAGTAATTGTTATAAAAGCAGTGTTATAGTAATGCGTTATAGTGTGATATTGGGTTACGTTGTTATACACCCGTTATTTGTAATAATTGCAACGAATACAATTATCATGGAAAAATGGTATTGCATTTATAATGTATTATTGCGTCTAAACTCATGGCACACAAACTGACTGGTGTATATATATACCCAAATTGATGTGATATATATATAATTACTATATATTATATAATATATTATATTATTATCTATATATATATATATATTTATATATATATATATTATATATATATATATTATATAGATAATTGCCCCCAGTGTAGGTAATTGACATTAGCTATAAACATTCAATATAGTGTGTTTTGGTTAAATATACGTGCTAACACAAATACAGGTTCCGTCAATCCCGATAGATCTATCCACAATATTCGCGTTCACTCGTAAGTGATTAATGGTCCATGATAATGATGGACTTTTGGCATAAAGTGATTTAGACATTAATTGTAATGATATATCAGGATAGCATATAGTCTGGAAAACACTTGTATTCGTAATTTATAGCATGTATCCCTCTCACGGGTTTATGAAATATTATTGAGATTAAAAAGTAAGGCTATGAACTCACTAAGTCTTTGAAAAGTAATCACATTGTTATAAGATAAACGAGTATGTAAAAGAGTTTTTAAACAAGCATGTATCCCCCTCACGGGTTTATAAAACATGTAAATAAGTAAAGGCGAGGTTATGAACTTCACAATATTGGTTTTAAGTACTTGTGTATATTAAAAATAATTGAGCATCTATCCCCCTCACGGGTTTATAAAGCATGTAAATAAGTAAAAGCGAGGCTATGAACTCACCTTAACAGTATAGGGAAATCTGAGTGATTAGCAAAGGTATATGAAATGAAAGTAACGGCTTCGTCGCACGCAACATGGGATAATATGTCAAGTCTTAGGAAGATTGTACTCTAGAACTTTGGTTTTAATAGTTTAATATTGTTTTGAGTATTGATGGAAGTTTGGAATTATTGTATCACCATTAGGGCCTTCAATAATTCGAGGTCATTCAGTACGTTTGAGGTGAATAGGGCACATTAAATGTATAACCTAACAACTCAGTCAGAACGTAATACCAAGATGAAACCCCTTAATATGAAGCTCCCTAGTATTGTGATACGATATAGATTCGAGACAGGATTCTTAAAAGCATATCGATGATGAATTATATAATAGTTATAACACAATCGGTTTTAAGCGTTTTGCTCAATAACTAGAGAATGAAAAATGGCAAAATATACCCTTGGAGTTTTCACTTTTACAAGTTTGGTCATTCTAGTTTAATCTCTCGCTCGCGCTCACTCTGGCTCTCTACACGCTGCAATTTGAAAAGTGACATAATAGACCCCTATAGTTATAATTTTGGTAAAATGACATTTTTAGTCCTTTTAGTTATAAGTTTTAGAAAGTTACGATATATACCCCTTGCATGGATAACGTTTACAAAATAAGTCTGAATTGCCATGCAAGCTTATTTTAACATTCCAAAAGACATTTGCAGGTTATAGCTTATTAATATAAGCTAAAATATGAAGATTTAACGCAACGAAAGTTTGAAATAACAATTCGTTAAGCCGAAAATCAAAACGGGTCAAATTAGGATTTTTAAACGAAAACGCGTAGGTTTTTAATTCAAATTCCTTCAAGATCTGATAAAGTGATTATAATAACATTAGTTTAACTCAATAGAATAGATTATAACAACATTTAACCATTATAACGATTTGATTTAAGAAAAACTCAAAATTAGGGTTTCGGGTGTACGGTTTGGATCAAAAAGAGAAAACGCATGGTTTTTGAGTTCAAAGCTTTATATAGTGATTTAAGCATGATAATATGAACATTATAAGGGTATGAAAACAGAATGTGAGCTTATGGAACTAATTTTTGTGGTATAGATTGGAAATGGGTTCGGAAATCAGGACTCTTTTAGCTTTCGTACGCCTAGTAATTCGACCCTACGGGGCTTCAAGGCTTCAATCTTTCTCTTGATTATTGTTCTTGGGACCTCTTAAGAACTTATTGAGCAGATACTTGCTGCTATGGTGGGTTATAGAAAGAAGAAGTGGGGGATGAGTTAGAATGAGGGGTTTTGAGCTCTATTTATATTCGAATCAAGCTTGGAGGCCAAGGAGCCTTAGTGATCAGGGTAGTTTCTCCACTGTTTATTATATCCTTTGTTTTATATTGGTTTTCTTGTTTTATTATTGTTTACTTTATTACCTTCCATTATTTTCTAGGGTCTGATATAGGAGCTAGAGGGTGACTTGGAGAGGCTACATGATGACTTGCCAAAGCTAGAAACTAGCTTGAAGTGTTGTTTGGGGTCTTGTGGTGCCGCGACATACTTGGAGCCAAAGGAGAAGATGTGGCTGATTTTCTAGCCAAGTGATAGGTTAAGTAGCTTGGTAAGCTGCTATGGAAGCAAGTAGGTGAGTCACCAAGGTGTGTGGTAGCTTGGTTGCATGAAAAATGGGTCCTTATTTTTATATAATTAAAATCAATAAACCACACTCGTATGCAACTATAGGCCTAAATTGTCACACCCCGCCTAGGCGGAAACACAAGGCGTAACATCATGGATATCATCACAACACAATGGTGTCAACAATAGATAAACAAATGAGACACAATGTGTCATGACAATATCTAACACAAGATAAAGGAGTCTTTCATTACGATAGCAAAGTCATACCACAAGGAAACATACTCCAAAAGTCTAAACAATCAAATAATAACCAAGTATCAAACAATTCAAATGACATAAATAAAATCTCTAGGTGAATGACTCCGCATGCAAGCCTATGATCTCACTAGCCACTCTTCCTAACTTCAACATCCTCAAGATGGTTACCTGAAAATGATGCTTAAAATGTCAACACAAAGGTTGGTGAGAGTCATAGGTTTACGACACACAATCCAACTTTAAAATAAATTACTGTGATTAATAAAACATGACAGGACAATTAAGCTAGCTACTATACAAGCTAACATGCAATCATACCAAACAACCACAATTGGGACGGAACGTGCCCACGATCCACATCATACAGTCATGGGTAACCCCGTTACCCTCCGATCGGAACACACAGAAATGGGTAGAAGCACTACCCTCCAATTGGAACACACAGAAATATAATGGGTAGCATCGCTACCCTCCAATTGGAACACACAGAAACTTCACCACATGTAGCACATAACATATAATAACCACTTAAATGCCCATGCACTAAATAAAATCACATAATCACAGCAACTTAAAAACATTTCCAAAATACTTGCATCATTTCCACCCCAATAAAACATAAGAAAAGAGGGGCTATGAAACTCACCTGATGCTTAAGCAAATTCCAAATCCTTGCACGAAACTAAACAATCAAAACAAACACGCGTTACACGCTACTAAGCCAAAAGCTTAAGCACATGCAACAATCATATGATGGATGTCTAAGGTGTTTAATTACCCTCATGGGTCACCCCGACACCATGCCCAACATTAACCAACATGTTTACATACATTTTCAAAGTCTTACAATTTTCCCGAAAACGCAGAATTTTAGTGTCATCTTTATGTCAAAACCCTTACTTAATGACCTTCATAATTTATACCAAAAATCACCCATGAACATTTATGATTACTACGCTTGTGATTCCAATATTACTTACATGTGTATCTACCCAAATAAAATCAAACTTCAACAACGTCCCTAATTCGGATTCTGATTTCACACCAAAATGTATCACACTAACTACCATACTAGACATGCTTTCAGAGGCTAGTTTTCACAGGATTATCAATAGACATATGGAAATTAACTATTGTAGAAGGGCTAAGCTTAATTCCACTTTTAAGTTAGGATTTTACCCTCACAAACATGACCTAATTCTGACCCGTATTTACTGTTTTGACCACTTTTGTTGCAGAGGTTATTTAATGCCCTTCCCGACCTAAAAACTTCAGGCCAGATTTTATGAAAAGTAGACTCTTTTGACTTATTCATAGACTCAAGAAACATATCAATACATGTTTTTATCATCTAGATATCAGTCGTTGAACACAACCCAAAATTATGCTCAACCCTAAATCAAGTTTTAATGCAAATCTAACCTAACCAATTGCATGAACATGACCCAAATCAAGCCTTAATCATTCTAGCATCATTAAATATCATTAATATTCTGTATTTTATGAAACCAGAATCCACCATCATAAAGTGTTACATTCATGCATATTAAGAACTAGGATGAACACACTTACCTTGATGATTAGCACCTAAACAACACTCTTGATTGACTCTTGGATCTAGCAATGAAAATCAATTCTTCTTAGGGTTTTGGGGGCTGAGATCGTACGCACACAAGAAGAGGAGAGAAAAGAATGGGCCAAGTTTGGGTTTTAAATCTATATTCTACAAGTCCTAGTCCAACACAATCTAGTTTAGTAAAAAAAACTTTTTTTTTCTTTTAAACTAAACCCCCCCCCCCCCTTAATATATATGTATAATAGATTTGTATTATTATTTTATAATTATTAATTAACTAATTTACTTCATTCCCTTAAGTTTTTATAAAAACCTAAGCTAATTTGATTAAACATTTTTACTTAAACGCTACTTACTAAACTTTCTAAATATAAATTTTCATTCACCAACCCACTTTCTATTTTTAGAAAGTTTGCTACAAACTTTCATATTTCACTCACCTATTTCATTTCTAAAATGCACTTTCCCAAAAACGCTAACACTTAACACAAGAATAAACAGTACCCGCAATGCATGCACTACGTCTTACATTTCCAATATCACGAAACACAACCCCCACCGAGAACAAATGGAATACTTAACACCAAACTCATATGCACACAAAATAAGATAATCATTTACCTCAAAAATGACATCATGCACATATTTAAACCACTTCAACATACCATATAGAACACTCCACCAAGAAACAAACAAGATGGGACAACTAGCCATTTTCTAAAGTGTAACTAACCTACTCAAATCATGGTTGTCACAGTATTCCCTCCTTATGGAAATCTCTTCCTGAGATTTAACTAGTTGGTTCAAGAGCCTGATCAACAAATAACTGAGGATACTTAGACTTCATATGGTCTTCGCGTTCCCAAGTGAACTCGGGACCACGCTTTGAATTCCAATGAACTTTCACAAGTGGTATTCTACACTTTCACATGTCATCCCCTCACGATCCATAATTTTCTACAGGTAACCTCAACCCACGAAAAGTCTTGTCGATTTTGATTTCATTCAACGGCACATGCAAATTAGCATCCACCAGACACTTCTTCGAATTTGACACATGAAAAGTGTCATGCATGCTATTCAACTCCTCAGGTAACCTTAACCTATAAGCTACAAGGCCAATCCTTTCAAGGATCTCAAACGGTCCTACATATCTCGGTGCTAACTTACCCTTCTTTCCAAAACGAACTACGCCCTTCCAAGGCGTCACCTTTAACAATACACGATCTCCCACCTCAAACTCTAACGGCTTACGCCTAAAATCAACATAGCTCTTTTGACGATCTCTCGCCGCTTTGGGCTTTTCCTTTACCAACACTACCTTATCAGTCGTTTCTTGCACTAACTCGGGTCCAATCAAACTACTCCCTCCAATCTCTGCCCATAGAACAGGCGATCTACATTTCCTACCATACAAAGCTTCAAACGGAGCACACCGAATGCTCAATTGATAACTACCACCAAAATCGATAACACATGCCCTCATTATATCCTCCAAAGTCTGAATCATACGTTCACTTTGTCCATCCGCTTGAGGATGCTAAGCAGTACTCAAATCCAATCGCGTCTCTAACACTTTCTGCAGCGTCTGCCAAAACCACGAGGTAAATCATCCATCTCAATCTGAGTTGATCGTCACCAGAATTCCATTCCTTGCTATTATCTCATCAATATAAATCCTTGCCAACTTCACATCTTGAAATCTTCTTGTATAGCTAGAAAATGAGCTAACTTGGTCAGTCTATCGACCATCACCCAAATCACATCATACTCACTACTTTGACCTTGGAAATTTAGTGATAAAATCCATGGTGATTCTATCTCATTTTCACTCAAGTATCTTAGGCTATGTGCAGCAAGCCAAAAGTCTTTGACATTGCAGCCTTCACCTCTTAAACAAATTCAACATTTGCTAACATAGGTAGCAATATCATTTTCTTCACATGGCTACCAATACATGTCTCCAAGGTTATAGTACGTTTTATTCGCTCCCGGATGTACCAAGTACCTTGATGCATGGGCCTCATCCCTTACACTTCCTACCAATAGAACCTAAATTCGATCCATAAAGTACAAACTCTCGTCTCCTTTTCTTTCCATTTGTGGATCCAAACCATGAAGCCTTTTTGCGAGTACGTTCCCCTGCTTGGACGCCTCACTTTGGGCTGCCAGTATCATTCCTATTACTCATCTTGATTTCACTCTCTCCTTTCTACTCAACGCATCACCCACTACATTTGCTTTATTGGAGTATTACACAAGTCATTCTTCAAAGTCTGAAAAGCCTCTTCTTGTTCTACGCTCCACTCATACTTTTGATTCCTCTCAGTTAGGGAAGTAAGGGGGTTCAACAATCTAAAAAAAATCGAGATGAACGTCGGTAGTAACCTGCCAATCCTAAGAATAATCATCTAATTCCTCACTGCCTCACTCTTACTCGGGTCCACGTGAATCCGTTATGGTTGACCACGTGACCAAGAAAATGAACTTCTTCCAACCAAAACTCACACTTAGAAAACTTAGCATACAACTTCTCCTTCCTCAGTGACTCCAATACTAATTTCAAATGAACTTCATGTTCCTCTTTCGACTTTGATTAGGCCAGAATGTCATCAATGAATACGATGACAAACCTACATAAGTACGGTTTGTAAACCCGGTTTATTAAGTCCATGAAAACTGCCGGTGCATTGGTTAATCCGAAAGGCATAACGGTAAACTCAAAATGTCCATACCTTGTTCGAAATGTGGTCTTTGGAATGGCATCCTCATGCACTCGTAGCTGATGATAACCTGACCGAAAATCTATCTTTAAGAAAGGACACGCTCCTCATACTGAATCAAACAAGTCATCAATCCTATGGAGTGGATAACAGTTTTTAACAGTTAATTTGTTCAACTCCCTATGATCAATACACATGCGAAAAGAACCATCCTTCTTCTTCATGAATAACACCGGTGCTCCCCACGGAATATAAATAGGTCATATAAAACCCTTATCTTCTAACTCTTGAAGTTGTTCAGACAATTCTTGCATTTCCAAGGGTGCTAGACGATATGGAGACTTCGCGGCTGGCATCGCTCCATGAACCAAATCTATGCGGAACCAACTTGTCGTCGTGGTGGTCAATCGACAAACTTACTAAAACACATCATACAATCGCGCGCCACTGTATATCACTAATCCAGATGTTCATACCTTAGTGTTCATTAGGGCTTTGGTGGCTCCCAAAGTACATTCCCCATGAACTCGAAATATCTCATCACTTTCCAACGGTATTCTAACCACCTTCTCATAACATACTATCACAAACTTCCTCTTGGACAACCAGTCCATTCCCACAATCACATCAAAGCTTCCACGACTCAACGGTATCAACGAACTCCAAGGTTTTACAAACAATCAAAATTGGATACCAAACAGAAATATCGAGTCAAAGGCTAGAATGCATATAGGAGATTCCACATATGCAAATAGACGTAGATCAAATGACATAAGAATCCTTTGAAAGAAAGGATACGTATATGCACCGAGTGAAAACGCAACCGAAAGAAAATCAATAGGCGTACCATGACAAATGAACACAAAAAAATATCAATACGAAAGACAGAAATTCTTATACCAATTATCGACTTTACTCGAAAGGTCAAAATAAATAATGTTTAAAAAAAATCAATTTAAATTAAGAACGTCACTTTATGTATAAAAATTATTTTAAATAATAATGAAATTGTCTTAAATGTAATCTTTGAAAAAATTTCATTCTGGTTGTCATAAAAAAAATCTAGAGATGGTTATCTAATGGTGTGTCGCACCTTACCACTATAAATCACTTTAAACTTGTTTTTTATAATAAAATAAAATCTATTTACAAAGATCGTGTTATACACAGTTTTCTCCAAACACTAACACAATACTTCCAAGGGGTTTTTATAATTAGATATCAATTATAAAATAGGTTACTCAAACAAAGGACACCATAATACCAAAAGGGATCGTAAAACACCGTACAGACTCTAACATAATTTTATTGTTTGAGAACGGAAGAAAATGCCAGAAACCATATACTCAAAATAAAATCAAAAAACTGATACAAGAAAACTCATGCAAGACGTTACGTACCCAAAAGAAAACGTAAGGTCTTATCTAAATAACGATCAACAGAGCAAACCTAAAAGCATCGATAGCAACACGTCGCCAATGGGTTACGAAAACCGAGGCATATACAACCAAGAGAGTAATGATCCACACTAATATGTTATGAACAATTAGTGCTTAAAAGAAACCTTTGATACTCATACGACTAATCAATGCAACAAAAGAACTAACAAAATGAGCCTATATCCAAAAGAGCAGATTCCGAACAACCAATATACATCGCGACATCGAATAGGAAAAATCGGGTATCCTTACTAACAAAGTACGATGAAGGGATGCGAAGCTTAGACTTAGGAAATCCGAACAAACAACCGAGCAAATGAGCAACCTCTATAATAGCAATACTAGGTATCCGCAAATATTAGATAGAAGGGAAACTTACTATCTATACAACTCAACGTAACATATCCTCCAATTAGGGTAAGAGAAAAATCCTCTACCTATACCACCATCTTTATCATGAATACACATATAAAAAAATATATTACACTACCACCTCACAACCAAACACAAACAAATGCAATCATGGTCACAATTCTATGTATGTGATGCCTTTATAATTATGTTGGCCACTATAATTATAAGTGCCTCCTTTCACACGTGTACTTACTTCCAATATTACCCATTTCAATCATAATTCACATCTAAGCACATATACCACATTGCACATCTTAAACCACTTCATCTTAACACATAAAAGATGCTCCATCAAATAACTACTTACTTATATCAAAATAAAATTGAAACGACATAAAGGAACGGAAGTCTCGCAGCGACTCCCAAAATACGAAATATTTGAAAAAAATAATCAATAACAACATGACGAGGTAAAGGACGGGATAAAATTATGCTAGGCCTCGCTTGGGTTTGACTTTGCCTCTGCAAGAATCACCCGACTCCGCGGGTCCAGCCCTATTACGCGCATCTGACAAACGATCAACTATCTTATCTCCTTCGGTTCTACAAGAGGCTCCTTATAACGTTTAAGTCCAGTTAGGAAAACAATACCCCAACGAGACTTCTTACGGGTGGAGGAAAACATACCTAAAATACTAAGAAAGTAATACATATCATATCAGATAATGGTAGACAAAATAACTAAAATGATAACTTAGCAAAATACGAAATATATAAGCTATGCAAAAATAGAGGAGAAGCATAGCAGTTATATCATTAAACACTTAATCCCTAAATGCATCTACATGAAGGACTCCTAGGTTATAGTCTAGGCTCAACCACCTACTTCTCTATAACCAAAGGCTCTGATACCAATCTGTCACACCCCGCCTAGGCGGAAACACGAGGCATAACATCATGGATATCATCACAACACAATGGTGTCAACAATAGAGAGAACTAAATGAAATAGATAAACAAATGAGACACAATATGTCATGACAATATCTAACACAAGATAAAGGAGTCTTGCATTACGATAGCAAAGTCATACCGCAAGGAAACATAAATCCAAGGGTCTAAACAATCAAATAAAAACCAAGTATCAAACAATTCAAATGACTTAAATAAAAAACTTCAACATCCTCAAGATGGTTACCTGAAAATGATGCTTAAAACGTCAACATAAAGGTTGGTGAGAGTCATAGGTTTACGACACACAATCCAACTTTAAAATAAATTACTGTGATTAATAAAACATGACCACAATTAATGCTGCTACTATCAAAGCTAACATGCAATCATACCAAACAACCATAATTGGGACGGATGCCTACGATCCACATCATACTGTCATGGGTAACCCCGTTAACCTCTGATCGAAACATACAGAAATGGGTAGAAGCACTACCCTCCAATTGGAACACATAGAAATATAAATGGGTAGCAGCGCTACCCTCCAATTAGAACACACAGAAACTTCACCACATGTAGCACATAACATATAATAACCACTTAAATTCCCATGCACTAAATAAAATCACATAATCAAAGAAACTTAAAAACATTTCCAAAATACTTGCATCATTTCAACCCCAATAAAACATAAGAAAAGAGGGGCTATGAAACTCACCTGAATGCTCAAACGCAGCTTCCAAATCTCAACACGCAACTATACAAATAAATAAACACGGTTACACGCGACCAAGATAAAAGCTCTAGTCCATGTAACACACATATGATGGATGTCTAATGGTTTAGTTAACCATCATGGGTCACCCCGACACCATGCCCAACCTTAACCATCTCATTAACACTTTACACTAGCTACTTATAATTAAATCATAATTGTAGAATTTTAGTGTTTCTTTACTTGCTCAAAACCCTTATTTAATGACCTTTATAATTTATACCAAAAATCACCCATGTTCATTTATGAGTATATTAACTACCTTGTGATTCCCAAGTATTACTTACATGTGTAACTACCTCAAATAAAATCAAACTTCAAAACTGTCCTAATTCGGATCTGATTGCACACCAAAATGTATCACTCTAACTACCATACTTAGGCACGCTTTTAGAGGCTAATTTTCCACAGATTAATCAAAGACATAGTAACTAAAACTAATGTAGAAGGGATAAGCTTAATTTCACTTTTAAGTTAGGGTTTCACCCTCACAAACATGACCTAATTCTGACCCGTATTTACTGTTTTGACAACTTTTGTTGCAGAGGTTATTTGAATGCATTCCCGACCTTAAAAACTTTTGAGGCCGGATTTTATGGAAAGTAGACTCTTTTGGATTATTCATAGACTCAAGAAACATATCAATACACGTTTTTATCATCTAGATATCAGTCGTTGAACACGAGCCAAAATTCTGCTCTACCCTAAATCAAGTTTTAACGCAAATCTAACCTAACCAATTGCATGAACATGACCCAAATCAAGCCCTAATCATCTACCGATCAATAAATATATGAACATGACCCTAATCAAGCCCTAATCACTCTAGCATCATTAAATATCATTAATATTATGTATTTTATGTAAATCCTAGATCCATCAAAAATCATGTTACATGAATTGAAAGAATAAACAAAGAAGAAGAGCATACCTAATGATCTTACTTGAAATAACACGATCTAACACCTAGATTTCTTGATAAAAAATTTTTTGTCTTCCTTATTGTTTTGGGGTTGGATCTCACGGCACAAAGATAAGAAGGGAGAAAATATGACTAGGGTTTTTATTATATAAACTTATCTAAGTAGAATCCTAGTCCAACTATAATTTTTAAATAAAAACAATTTTTTTTCTTTTCTTTATAAACCGTACACCCCCTTTAATTATTTTTATTTTATTTTATTAATTATACTTATATGTACATTACCTTAATTTGCTATAAAAACCTATGTAAATTTGGTAAATCTTTTTACATAAATGCTACTTACTAAACTTTCTAAAAATAACTTTTCATTTCACATCTTACTTTCTATTTATGGAAAGTTTAGTGCGAACTTCCATATTTCACTCACATGCTTTCTTTCCAATAACTTACACTTCTTATAAACGCTTAACTCTTAAAAACCAAGAATTGACGTAGCAATGCATGCAACACGTCTTTCATTTCCATTATCACCACACGTGAACAAATGGAATACTTAACACCAAACTCATATGCACACAAAATAAAATAATCATTTACCTCTAAAATGACATCATGCACATATGTAAACCACCTCAACCTACATAATGAACACATAGCACGCAAGAAACATACAAAATGGACACTTAGCCATTTCTAAAGGTATAAACTAACCTGCTCAAATCACGGTTGTCACATAAATGGATGTTGTGTAATTGGCGACGTATCCCCTCCTTATGGAAATCTCGTCCCGAGATTTAACTAGTTGGTTCAACAGCACGATCAACAAATAACTGAGGATACTTAGACTTCATATAGTCTTCGCGTTCCCAAGTGAACTCGGGACCAGAAGGCTCTTTCTCATTCAAAGTAAATTAGTACTACAAATGAAGTGTGATATAACAGATCATATAACTCAAAAAAATTCATTACACTTGACCAATACAAAAAGCTACCCATATTGATCTATTCTTAAGTTGCCGGGTCAAAACTGTTATTAACATATTATATATAACTTTACTTGGTAGCATGTTAAAATAAATTTATTGTAAAATATTTAATATGTCTGCACCCGCCTCAAAATACATATTATAATTAGTTGGTAAATTACCAAAAGTCTTTGGCGGGTAGAATATGCCGCGTCTAGCAAAAACAAATACACATGCATCATGGACCATGGATAAAAAACGTTACCTCTTCGGTAGCCTTGTAGCACCAATGTTCCAGCATAGCGAACCCTGTTGATTTAGCAGAAAGTCTAGGTAACAATCTCGACCCAATTATTTACAAATATGTTGTTGGAGGTTATGTTTTATTTCATCTCTGAATGGTCAACGGGTAAAAACATTGCTTTAAAGAAAAGAGATTGAACTGGTCGATAGATCCAAAGCCACCCAAAGGGTAATTGAATCCACAAAACCTCTTAAAACCATTATGCTATAAAATAAGTTTATTACCTAATATAACTTTTTGACCATGCTTCACAGCCTAATTAACTTTAAAACTCTGTACAAAAAAGTGTTGCGGGTCATCAGAAGCGACTCGACCCACCCGTTTGCTACCTCTGCCATTTAAGTACCTGAATGCACAACCCAAGCAATGGAGATATCTCTCTCTTTAAGTTATCGCGTATCAACCCAAATGTTTTTTCAACGCTAGCTGTAAATTGCTGCTATTGAAAAGCAAAGCAAGGTATCGGGCTTCAAGTGGGCGAAAGGAGTCAGATCCACCGGTTGAATCTTCGTCGTTTGAAGAAACAGTTACACCATGGGGACTTCCACCGAAGCTCTGTGCATAAAAAGGGAAAAGTAGATCTAGTAGACAATATCAAGAGAAACTAAGACCAACTAAGCTATAAAGATGAAGTTTTATTTTCCTGGAGACTGATGAACTTCTCGCCTTCAGTTCATTATTTGTATATTAGCTCCTGTTATAAAGTGATTTTGTGGTCAGCCTATACATCCCCATATTCTACCTTCTGCCGAAAGATGAAAAATGCCAAATACCGAGACCCAAAAAGTAGTGAAAAACATTAACAGACAGAAAACCAAAAGAAAGTTCAATTTGGTAAGAAATTTAAGATAAAAGTTTGTTGTCTAAAGGTCACTGACTAAATCGATTATCAACCTCGTTTATAGGAGTAATGCAAATATCTCCCACCTTTTTATGATAGACGAACGTTTTCCTACTTGATGATTGAAAGGACCTTCACATTTTCATGTCCCGATGCATGTTCCCGTGGTGATTGAGTTAAAATTCCATCTCCAAGTCCATATAAAAAAAATCATTACGTTTACGTAGGTTAGTTGTTAAAAAATCAAAAATACCTCCATTATAAGCATTTTTAAATTTGGACAACTATGTCATCTCAAACTATAAAAATTATAGAAATTAATACATTACATAGCTCAATTGCTAAAAAACGAAATCATCCCAAAATCATAATTCTTATTACACAAATTAAAAATCGAGACTTAAATGAATATAATGACTCAACATCATAAAAAAATCGAAAACGGATCTGCTTATGATCACTGATAAGATTCGTCAATTCGAATTTTCCAATTGTTATAGTCACAATTGAATTTGTTTTGGTAGCGATTGATTTTTCGGTTTGTTAACAATGATTGAATCATCGATAATTTTTTAACATGTTGATAATGAATCAGGTTTTTTTAGGGATAACTGATTTGGGGATAACAGGTGGTAAGGGTGTATGTATTACGTTTCTTTTTTTAAGGTAGATTAACATGGGCCGTATGATGAAGTAAAATGCTAGGTGTCATTTTTTAGGAGTTTTGAGAGTAGATCTAGTTGAAGATAAGCTTGTTTTATATATAGGAGGATTTGAGACTAATATTAAAGGTCAAAATATTAGGTAAAAATAATTACAGTGTGTGTTAACTTTGTTTGATAATCTCCATTTGTTTATTTTTCTTCTTATAAACTTTTGGTATGAAATTCTCCAATACCCTTTTCCATATGTGCCAACTAGTTTTTTCATTGAATGGTTAAGGTTCGTTTATTTCTTAATTTTCTTTCTTTAGTTTTCTTAAGAATAGAGCAACTCTTCTTTCTCCAAGAACTTTAGAAACTAGAAAACTCTAAATTCAAGGTATCTAAATCATAGTTATAATAGGAGAAAACAAGTTTTCTGTTTTCAGTAGAGATTTCAGAAAATACTCATTTTGAACATGTTTTCTGTTTTCTGTGTGTTTCTTAGAAAACTTCTCATTTTCCAATAACTAAACACTAAACATCCTCTAAGTGTTGAAAATAACTTTATGATTAGATTACCTTTTCACCAAAGTGTATTCTATCATAAGAGTAGTGCAAGAAAAGTTTTCACTTTTATTGGAAAATGATATTTCAAGTAAACAATTTTTCTAGACATGCACCATGCCGTCTGACATTTTTGAATGTTTGTGAAGCTAATCAACGTTTATTATTGAACACGACACATGTTCGGATGTTGTATAAACTAGCTAAAGTTAGATTCATCGGATTATTTTTCAATAGGCGTGCTAACTGAAAATATAGTACAAAGTATAACTTAAACAATGTGTAAGTTTCTTGAAACAACATTTGTAGCTCAAATCCCCAAAGCGGGGAGCACAACGATAAATAAAAGATACACTAGTATAATGATAGAAACAATATTGTTTATGTAATCTAACGTAGTGTTTGGTATGATGTAATGAAAGTTAGAATGGAAACGGTTATTACGATTGAATGGAAAAATTTTGTTTGTTTACAATTGTACAATGTAATGCTTCATTACAATGAATGACTCCTTACATTAAAAACTACCATTTTCATTCAATAGGGGCCCTTCTTTTTTTTTCATTACGTCCGTAAGGTTGGAAGGAGTAAGAGTGCAAAACTCACCATCCACCTCAGCGCCACGTCAGCTTTCTCTCTCCAACTTTACCACTCACCTTTCAAACGTTTTAACACTCACCTTTCATACCAAACTCACCTTACACATCATTTTTTTAATTTAATTTACTTTTATTCATAAATTAAAAACGTTAACGTAAACGTACAAAATTAATAAAAACGTAAACGTAATTAAAAACTTTTATTCATACATTAAAAACATTATATAAAAAAGTACAATACGAAAATAAAAATACATAACAAAGTACAAAACAAACAAAGCTAAAATTAAGCATTTTGTGCCAAGTGTTCGATCAAATCGTGTCGAAGGTTTTGATGCGCTTGTAATGATTTGATCCACCTCATAACTCGTTGCACTTGTTCTTCGTTTCATAGCGGGTCATCCGGCTGATGTGCTTCCTTCGGGAACCATCTGGGAGATATCGCATAATTTTTGTATTTTCGAATCATATTATGTAATATGATGCATGTGTACATTGTGGAAAACTAGAAGGGGGGTTGAATAGTTTACTGCTTTTTAATTAAAGGTTTTAAATTTGTTTGTAAAATTTTAGATTCGACTTTTATGTGAATTCAACACTTGCACAATATGAACAATATACTTATCTAAACAATCAATAAAATGATATGAGAAAGTAATGTAAGACAAGAGATAAGAGTAAGAACAATAAAACCACAACGCAAGGATTTATAGTGGTTCGGTAACGAAGCACCTCTTCGCCATACTCCACTCCCCGAGCACCAAACTCGAGAGTTTTCTTCACTATGTCAACAAACTCCCTTATGGCGGAGAAAACCGTACACAACGTTGCTTATACCGATTTACGACACAAAGCTAAATGTCGAGTTCTAATCTTAGCTAGAACCAATCTATCACAACACAACTTCACAACTTGTTCACAACTTCATAACTTCACGACTTTTCACAACTTCACGAATTCTTCACAACTTAACTTCACCACTCTACTTATATCACATCTATCTAACCTTACTTGGTAAGATCACCACTAATTAACTATACTTACAAAGATCCCCAAGATCTAGCTACTACACACAAATATCAAATATACAATTGATTTACAAATATGTGATATGGTTGCAACAAGATTGCAATACACACTTGAGGTGTAATACTTCTTCACTTGATGATGAAAGTATTCTTCTCTTGCACTTGAGGAATTAAGCTTGGATCACTTGGAAACAAAGCTTTATGATTAAATGATCAAAGGATTTTAGAGAGGAT
Organism: Tanacetum coccineum; assembly: GCA_026074375.1. NCBI lineage: Eukaryota > Viridiplantae > Streptophyta > Magnoliopsida > Asterales > Asteraceae > Tanacetum > Tanacetum coccineum. The sequence goes on along the minus strand of BQNB010033161.1, from coordinate 9,775 downwards.
ATGTGAGTTGTTTTGAGCAGAAAGAATGAGTGCAAAAGGTGAGAAAATTNGCTTGACTCGGCTCGTTTACACCTCTAGGCTCAACGCATCAGCCACCACATTCGTCTTTCCCGGGTGATAACGTAATTCACAGTCATAGTCACTTAACAGCTCTAACCATCTATGTTGTCTCATATTCAACTCTTTCTGATCTAGAATACGTTTCAAACTCTTATGATCAGTGAACACAACGCACTTTGTGCCATAAAGGTAATGTCTCCACATCTTGAGAACGAACACCACATCTCCCAATTCCAAATCATGTGTCATGTAGTTCTTCTCATGGATTTTGAGTTGGCGGGATGCATAAGCTATGACTTTCTCCTTCTACATCAACACTGCGCCTAATCCCTTATGAGAAGCATCACAATATACTACGAAGTTTTCACTTCCTTCGGGCAATGCCAAAATTGGTGCACTACACAACTTTTGTTTCAATGTCTGGAAAGCAGTTTCCTCCTTTTTACCCTAATTGAACTTTACACTTTTTTGAGTCAGCTTTATCATAGGCTTGGCAATCTTAGAGAAACCTTCGATGAATCATCGGTAGTAACCGGCAAGACCTAGAAATTGGCGGATTTCTGTTGGGGTCTTGGGTGATTCTCAATCCTTGATTGACTCAATCTTCGCAAGATCAACGTGAATGCCTTCACTATCAATCACGTGTCTAAGAAATTATACCTTCGACAGCCAAAAGTCGCACTTCGAGAACTTGGCCTACAATTCTTCCTTCTTGAGCAACTCTAAAATTAGTCTAAGATGTGCATCATGTTCTTCCTTGGTATTAGAGTAGATCAAGATGTCATCAATGAACACGATCATAAATTTGTCTAAGTACGGTCTGCATACTCGGTTCATCAGGTCCATGAACACTGCGGGCGCGTTAGTCAACCCGAACGGCATCACTTGGAACTCGTAATGACCATAGCGAGTTCTAAACACCGTCTTTGGGATATCCTCATCACGAACTCTGAGTTGGTGATAACCAAACCTTAAGTCGATCTTCGAGTACACACTTGATCCTTGCAACTGATCAAATAAGTCGTCGATTCTCAGAAGTGGGTATCGATTTTTCACAGTAAGCTTGTTAAGTTCACGGTAGTCGATACACATTCAAAAAGAGCCGTCTTTCTTTTTGACAAACAAAACCGGAGCTCCCCAGGGTGAGGAACTTGGTCTTATGAATCCCTTGTCAGAAAGTTCTTGTAGTTGGGTAGACAATTCTTCCATCTCTGACGGTGCTAACCTGTACAGGGATCGAGCTACAGGTGCAGCACCCGGGAATAAGTCAATCTGAAATTCGACTTGTCGTGTGGGTGGTAGTCCAGGTAAGTCTTCTGGAAAAACTTCCAAAAAGTCTCGTACAGTCGGCACGTCTTTAAGTCGCTTCTCCTTCGACTTGTCTTCGGTTTCCTTTACCATAACTTGTACCAGGAATAATTGACAACCTTTCTCCATATACTTCTGGGCCTTCACACACGAGATAATGCTTAATGTAGATTTCTTCTCCTTATCACTCTTGTCTCCTTTAACGATCAAAATCTTGTTTCCATAGGGAATACGCACTATCTTCTCGTCACAGACAATTACCGCCTGATTCTTTGCTAACCAATCCATGCCGATGATGACGTCGAAACTACCCAACTCTATGGGCATCAGATTAATGTTAAATGGGTATCCTAACAATCCTAATGTACAGCCTCTAAGCACAGTATTAGTTTCTGAAGTTCCTCTGTCAGCTAGTTCGACAGCATAGCTAACGTCTAAGGCAGAGGGAGTACTATCTAACAATGCACTAAAAGTATTTGATACGAAACTTCTATCAGTGCCTGAATCAAATAACATGTAAGCATGATGATCGTTGAGAAGGAACGTACCCGTAACAGTGTTGGAACCTGGGTTTGCGTCTCCTCCTCCTAGGACATATGCTTTGCCTCTTGCATTAGGAACTCTTGTTTTGTTCCCACGGTTTTAGTTCTTGACCTTGGGACAATCCTTCCGGAAATGTCCTGGTGCTCCACACTCAAAACAAGTCACATCCCTCTGATTCACCATTTGACCTCTCTGGGTAGAAGTAGAGGAATTGGTAACCTTACAATCCCGGGTCAAATGTCCAATCTTGTTACACTTCCCACATCTTATAGTGCAAGGGCCTACATGATGAAGCTTACACTTGTTGCAGAAGGGCAAAGTACCTTTATATTCCTTCTTCTCATTGTTACCAGCCACATAGGCTCTAGCAACATTCTGACCTCCAGTATTTTGTCGTTTGAACAGTGGTTGTTGTCCACAGTTGTTTCCATAGTTGTTGTTCAATCTCCTCTTGTTCTTTGCATTTTTCACAGCATAGCTTTTCAACTTCTTATCCATCAAGTTGTTGGCGATTTGAACGGCATCCTGTAGTCTTGTGGGTTCTGCAGCAATTACATTCCCTTGGATATTATCAGGAAGACCTCCAATGAATTTCTCCACCCTATCTTCCTCCTCGGGGACCATTTTGGTACACATCATGGTCAACTCTTGAAATCGCTGAGTATAAGCAGTCAGATCATTATTCTTTACGGTTAAGTTCCACAGTTCAGTTTCGATTTTCTAAATCTTATTACTTGGGCAATACACTTCAGTCATTAGTTTCATGAGCTCCCCCCATGACATGGCAAACGCAGTTTCAGTCCCAATAGTCCTCTTATGTGAGTTCCACCAAGTTAGTGCATTGTCTAACAGGGTGCAAGTAGCATACTTAACTTGGGACTTCTCTGGGCAGTTGCTGATATGGAACACTGTTTCCATTTTCTCAAACCATCTTATCAATCCTACAACTCTTTCCGTTCCCTTAAGGTTGAGTGGTTGACACTTCATGAAGTCTTGGTAGGTGCATTCTCTAGCAATAGGTCTACCACCTTTAACATTCTCATCTGGATTCTCATTTCTACCGTTTCCATTTCCTCCATTTCCATTCCTACCATTTCCATTTCCACTATCGCCATCACTGCCATTTTGGCTTTGGTTTTCAGTCTCGAAAGCATTGGCGGCACGGGTCACCTCATGAGCAGCCAACACTTCTTCCACACGTCGGTTAACGAGTTCTTCGGTTGCTTCAGGGGTCATACCGGAGCAAGTGATAGTCATTGTTCTACATCACAAGACACAACCTATGGTGAGATTTTTAAACAATACACGATCATTAAATAACGATAATTTAATACATGCTATGAAACAAAATATAATATAATTACAAGACGATTGCCAGAACAAATAAGTAACAATATAGATAAATAAGCGAGAAAGTTAAACAAACTTTTTATTTCATGAATAAAAGCATAATTCGGTTACAACCAAAATCCAAAATAGGTACATGATCCACAATTATTTCTACTGCCAACATCTAGACCTAACCATCAATCTAGTGTCCTACATGATCATGGTACTACTAGTCTAAGGGCAAAAACTAAAACGCCTCTCAAGATACGACTCCAACCTCCTAAGTCTCCCTCGGGCATCATCACGATCCCTACAAATCTGACAAAACTCCTCCTGTGAAAGGGACATATGAAGACGAAGGTTGTTCACACGATCCCTCTTAATATCCAACATAGCACGAACCTTGAGGTTCTCCAACCTCAAGCTATATATCCTCTTGGCCATCCTAGCTCTGTCTCCGCTAGCTATCAACTGATCGGCCTCCAACCGGCTCTGAGCAATCTCAATCCCGACAATCCTATCAATATGAACCTCAGACATGTGATGGTAAAAGTCACGCACATCATCACCCAAGTCAATCGGCATATCCTCGAATGACCTAACAATGCCATCCCTAGTTCCAGACGAATCAGAAGAATCCTCTCTAGCTGGCACTACAATCTCCTCCTCATTTATCGGTGCGGACATCGGGTCGATACCTACCTCAACCGTGTCTCCATCACTGGCGTCAGCCTCATACTCCTATGTATCATCCCTGACATCCCTAGGGTTAATCTCAACATGATCTCTAACATCATCCCCATCATCGATACCTAACTCTATATCAACCCCAGTCTTTATTGGACTAACCTCGGCATCCTCCTCTATGCTAGCCTCAGACGAATATGAATCTCTAAACCTCTTACGAGGTGGTAAGAGATTAGCATGGGTAGGAGCTAATGATCTCATAACTGGCATAGATGATGGTACAGAATCAATCGGGGATCTACATCTCTTGCGAGATAGTTCAGCAGAATGTGAAGATGAATGCAGGGGCCTCTCTGATGAATCTCCTGATGATGACTCTGATGTAGTCGGTGGATACAAAGTAGATAATGGAGCAGCACACCAATGACGAAATGCCTCACTACGTCGTGGTGCTCTCCTCGGAGGGTAACACAATCTGGGTGATACATCTCTAGTCGAAGGTCCAGAATGAGCCTGATCTGATGCATCCAAACCCAAAGAATGAACTGGCGAAGAATCCGAAGATGAACTGGAAGAAGATGAGTGATGGTCTGAAGAACGAGGTGATGCATGCCTCGATGCTAATCTGCGAGATGGTAAGGGTCCAACTCTCTTCCTCGCAGTCAACAACTTACGCGGCCCGTTAAGGTGGGTGCGGTAAGGTCGACCAAAAGGAATAGCCTCCCCGGGTCGGATAAGAATCGCTGACCGTCGACGAATCCCGGGCGGGGCAGTAACAGGAGCAATAGGAAACTCAGATGATGATGATGGACGTGCTGTTACCCTGCTCCTCCAACGGAGAACGGTAGCTAACATAAGGGTCCTACGAGGTGGTCGTTAGAAGATCGGTGCATAAGAATGGTGAAATTAACTGGCTAGCGGGGAAATATGCTTCTGGTGGAAGACATCTCATCTGGTGAATCAGAATCGGAACTCGAATAGGGAACCAAGCTGTAACACCCCCATTTTTACAATATAGCAGCGGAAGCTAATCTGGGATATTACTTCATGGATACAACAATCCATATTCATAGAACTGACCCAAAAAGAGCCGTTTATTCACAAGATATGTTATCCATTCATTTTCAAATCAGATTTCTACAAGGCAAGTCCAAAATCTAGACACATAAAAATGTGAATGATAACAAGTTTTAGCCATCTTCAAGTCCATGCCACTCCATGCCTTAAGTTGCTCAATTACCTGAGATAAACATGCATAAAAAGGGTCAACACAAAGGTTGAGTGAAATTCATAGGTTGAAATGTAATAGTTGATTGAATAAAGTTTATAGTGTAAATTTGGTATTGCAGGGACAACTCCCATACTATTTAAACCCCCCCCCCCCCCCCCCCCCCCCCCCCCCCCCCCCCCCCCCCCCCCCCACCCCCCCCCCCCCCCCCCCCCCCCCCCCCATTCCCCCCCCCCCCCCCCCCCCCCCCCCCACCCCCCCCCCCCCCCCCCCCCCTTCCCCCCCCCCCCCCCCCCCCCCCCCCCCCCCCCCCCCCCCCCCCCCCCCCCCCCCCCCCCCCCCTTATTCCCAGGGAAACCTTATTATGCATTTAAGCTATGAAATCAAATACATTAACAGAAATTCACCGTAGTGATTGGTTAGGGACAGATGTCCCCGTGGAAAAGGTAACTTGCCAAGGTTACCTATTGGGACAAATATAGTGCGTTTGGCTACCCCAAGCATGGGTATACCAACGGGAGCCGTCACCCCCAATAGATCTATTCACAATATTCGCGTTCACTCGCAATGCAAGTAATTAATGATTCATGATATGGAAATAATGGCCACGGAAAGCTTACTTAGGCAATAATATATCTGGATTTGCATACATTTAGGTAACTTAGACAGTAGCTGTAATAGTGTATCAGGATAGCATATAACTTGTAAAAACACTTGTATTCCTGGTTTAAGCATGTATAAGTCTTTGAAAAGTAATCACATTGTTATAAGATAAACGAGTATGTAAAAGAGTTTGTAACAAGCATGTATCCCCCTCGCGGGTTTATAAAACATGTAAATAAGTAAAGGCGAGGTTATGAACTTCACCTGATAGGTAGATGTAGTAATTATTCTGAAATGAAAGCTGACGACCTTATCACAATCTTAACCGGGGAATGTTGATATAATAAAATGATAGTAAACAGCCACGTCACACAACCTGAGTAGAATATGTCAAGTCTTAGGAAGATTGTACTTTAGAACTTTGGTTTAAGAGTTATGAGTTTGATTGAAGAGTTTGGAATTATTGTATCACCGTTCGGGCCATCATAATTCAGAAGTCATTCAGTAAACGTTTGAGGAGCTAGGGCACTTTAAATCGTAAACCCAACAACTCAGTCAGAACGTAATACCAAGATGAAACTCCTTAATATGAAGCTCCCTAGTATTGTGATATGATATAATCGGTTTTAAGCGTTTTATTCAATATCTGGAAATGTTAAGCACGTCAAGCGTTAATTAAAGTTATGTCTGGTAATATTTTGAATGTGTTTTTATACTTTTTCAAAATGTTACATTTTAGACCCTAGGGTTTGGAAAATTGCAAGTAGACCCCTAGGTTTGCATTTTTACGACTTTGGTCCTTCAACTTTGAAAGATATACCAAATAAACCTTAGACTTTGAAAAGTGACACAATAGACCCCTATAGTTATAACTTTGATAAAATGACACTTTTAGTCCTTTTAGTTATAAGTTTCCGAAAGTTACGATATATACCCCTTGCATGGATTATAATTACCAAAACATGTCCAAATTGCCATGCAAGCTTAGTTTAACATTTCAATAGACATTTATAAGTTATAATAAACTAAAATATGAAGTTTTAACACAACACAAGTTTAAAATAACGATTCATTAAGCTAGGAAGCAAAACGGGTCATATTAGGGTTTCAAAACGTAAACGCGTAGGTTTTAAGTTCAAATTCCTTCATTAATCAATAAAGTGGTTATTTTAACATTATTTAAGCATGCTAGGATAGATTATAACATAATTTAATCATTATAACATTTAGTTTTAAGAAAAACGCGAAATTAGGGTTTCGGGTGTACGGTTTTGGATCAAAATGGAAAATGAGCATGAATTGGGTTATGAAACTTTAAAAAGAGTATATTTAGGATCATATGAACATTATAAGGGTGTATTAGCAGAAGTAGAACATTCAAAACCTGGGTTTGAGCTTCAATGATCAAAAATGATGGAAATAGGTCGTTTCGGGTAGTATTTCCACTCGTATGCCTTGTATCTTTACTCCGGGGCTTCAATTCTTCAAGGATTTGCTTCTTGAACTTCTTTAATGATACTAGGATCATATGGGAGCAAAGGATTGCTGCCTTAAAGGTTATAGTAAGAAGATGACGGGTGTGAGTTTGAATGAAGACTAGAGAGCTCTATTTATACTCAAATGAAGCATAGATGACTAAGGAAGCTTTGGTTCTGTTCTTAGATGTGTGGAGCAGCTAGGGGATTACTATTAGAGGCTATATGGTGATTTGTTAAGGCTAGAAACTAGATTGAAGGTGTGGATGGCCTAGATGGAAGCCACGACTACAACAAGAAGAAACAAGAAGATTCATGAGACCATGTGCTCTTAAATTTGACCAAGGAATGGTCTAAGCAGCTTGGTAAGCAGCTTGAGGGTTTCTAGAAGAGGTTAACATAAGAATTTTGCACTTGGAATGGTTTAAAATGGGTCAAAATTGATGGTGAAAGGGTTCGGGTCTGTTTGGGTTCGACTAGGGTTTCAAAAGTTTTCAAGCCTTTATTTCGTGTGTAATGGATTAGGGATAATTAATACATGTCCCTAAGGTCTGATATAAGAAGTATTAACAAATATTAGCAATTGGTTTGGGTTAAAAACGGGTTAAAAATGGAGAAATGAGGTCACGGGTTTAACTAGGGCTTGTTTAGGGTTTCTTTAGCTTTCTTGGCTTGTATTTTGTGTATAAATGATCAAGGGTGATGGATTACTGATCTTGAGTAATGTAATATGAATTATTAATGATATTTGATAGTTGGTTTAAGTTAAAATGGGTTAAAATGGAATAATAAGCCATAGCTTGGAATTAGGGTTCATATAAGGCTTTTAGGGTTTTCTAGCTTTGTAATTCTCGTACATTGTTGAAGCAAGGATGGATAATGATGGATAAAGGTTTGTAAACTCATTTTATGGGTTTACAATGACTCTTGGTTGCTTACTTGAGAATGAGATGGTCAGAAAATGAGTAAACGGGTCAAAGTTACATTTAGTACATAATTAGGTACATTTAGGGTTTCTCGGATTCGTTTTACGTACAAATGAAATAAGATGATGAAGTAATGATGAAATAATGATTGATTAGGATTGATATGATTGTAAAATAAGTTATTGCAACTTATTTGAGTGTTGGTTAAGGTTTAAAATGGATTATAATGAAGAAACGGGTCATTGTGTAGTATTTAGCTCGGGTTAGGGTTTCTGACTTTTGAATTAGGGTTTTGAGTGTAAAAAGATGTATGAAAGTTTATGAATAGAATAATTAGGGTTTACACATTGTATATTGAGTGTAGTAGCTTGTACATAAGTGGTGGTGAAGAAATTGGAATGAAAACGGAGGTAAAACGGCTATTTTGGAGATCATGCTTAATGACTTGTACATTGAGCTTTTAGAGACTTGTACTTTGACTTGAAGAGATTTTATATTTCAAATGAGATGTTATATTACTTGTACATATGCTTTAGTAGCTTGTGCATTCACTTTAGATATTAATCCTTCATGGAATTAGGGTTTAGAGGTATACGATAACGGTTTAAAGCCCGTTTTGATATAACGTTCTGAATGGTACATTATAGGAATAATGTACTTTGTAATAATGATATTATGATATTGACTTGACATGTTATGATGTTTGCTTGACATAGGATTGTCATAGATAGGTTATGTGAGCTCGTCTACTTTAGTTATTACATACTAAGATATTAACAATGCAAGTAATGTAATAAAGAGCAAAATTTCCCCGTATAATTGTGATTATAGTAAAATAGATTGATTATGCATTTGATGAAAATTCTGGGTTGCTATAACGGGGGAAGCTAAACCTCAGATATGTTGGACCTTTCAAAGTGTTGGAAAAGGTTGGATCCGTTTCATACAAGCTTGAGCTTCCTGAAGAGTTGAGCAGGGTTCATAATACGTTTCATGTATCCAACTTGAAAAAGTGCTATGCCGACGAACCATTAGCCCTTCCGTTGGATGGACTTCATTTTGATAACAAGCTTTAATTCATCGAGGAACCAGTCAAAATCATGGATCGCGAAGTCAAACAATTGAGGTGAAGCCGTGTCCTAATGTTCAAGGTTCGATGGAACTCTAGGTGAGGCCCTAAGTTTACATGGGAACGCGAGGACCAATTCTGAAAGAAATATCCGCATCTCTTCGCAAAGACTGCACCGTAGTCAAGTGGGGCGTCTTAAGCCTTGAGGATAAGGATCATTTAACAGGGAAGACTATAACACCCCGTATTTTAGGGTCATTTACGACATCAATAAATTCACTATTTATTTTTAGTATTGTACGCGTTTGCTTTTAAATCGTAATCGTTAAGTTAAATCACGTAAGCTAAAAATTACCGTTCAATGTAAACAGGCATCAAACAATTAAATGTTTACATCAAGCAAGTGTTAAGTAATTATTTTGAGAATAATTATTAACTTTGTTCATCTTATTTTTATTGGTTACGTAAAGTGTTTACGTTTCGCGATAAAATACGTTTAGGCATTCCCGGAACCACCAAAACTTTTCTACGCTTCAACAAATACCCA
>BQNB010033160.1:29132-51766 GCA_026074375.1 Tanacetum coccineum | reverse complement strand
TGTGTTATGATTATGTATGCCTTTGATGTCACACCATATTTGTAATACTTCTACCCTTTAGGGTCGGGGCGTTACAGGTAAGATCGTTTATGGTAGCAAAATTAAGATGTGACAATCTTCGGTGCCATAACCATGACTTTGTAGAAGTTGCTTTGGACATGAGACATACGGGTGAAGAAGCAGCTATGTCAGAAATGAAGATATTATACAAATTAGAATCGCGTCCTCCTGTGAGCAAGTCATCTCCTTCCAGATTTCGTACGTAACATGTATTAGAACGAAAAGCCACTTCTAAATCTCCATCATAAAATTATTCAACGCTAAAGAGGTTATGTCCAAGACCTTCAACATAATATACATGACAAATAGTGATATTGCCATGTATATAATTGCCATAGCCAGTGATTGCTGCAAAATTATCATTTCTAAAGCGAATGGTGCCCATGAATTTCTTAATGAAATTTCTCAATAGTGATCGATCACCCGTTATATGCTTTGAACAACCGCTGTCAACAACCCACAGAACGATTTAAACTACCTATAACACAAGAAGAGACAACGCATGGACAACTGGGCAATTTGACTACCCATTTCTTAACTGAAACCGATGGTTTCTCCGATGAACGAGTATTATGAACATTCAGTTTTATGCTGATAGGAGTCCAAATAACATTTGGTTGTGATTCAAACCACTTTTGCCAAACTCTACTTGTTCGAATCTTGTTCTTTATGAATGTGTTTAACGGTTTATCTCGCAACTTTCTTTGCTTTATCCTAGACGCACTAGAAACCTTATCCTTAGCTTTTGATGCACTTTCTACATCAATCTTAGATTTGGAAACTACAAAAGTAGTATCTAGAGTCTTAGATTGTGTCTTTTTCTCAGAAAACCTAGTCTTAGGAGCTACAAAAGTAGTTTCTGAAGATTTTGGTGGTCTAGAATTAGTTGAGAAGGTTCTACGAACATTCGAACGCACATTCAATTTATGCTTTGCAACACATTTATCATGACAAGGAATAAGCACATTTTTCATACAAGAAACACATAACAAAGTTTTCGCTTTAGAAGCGTTTGCAACATCAACATCAATTACATTTTCCTTGTTCGGAATAACATTTGCAAATGTATTATCTGTGTGCTTATTTTTCCTAACATAAACTGCTACATTCTTTGTTGCTTTCTTAGAGTTATCTAAGACACTGTGTGTAACATGTGAATCTTTACTCATTGGTCTTCTAACTCTAGATGTAGCATTCATTCCTGTAGAAGATAAAGCACTCTTAGTCTTGTTTGTTTGTGATTCTTGTGTTGTGACAACTCTGTACATTCCTGGTCTAATGACATGTGTGTTTTGATTTGCCCCTGTTTGTTTGGTAGGTGAAGTCTGTAAAGTGACTGGTTTTGACACAACATGGTTTTATTCTATTTTGTGAACATCCGTTTTCTTTTGAAAAGCGTGTTTGTTTAGTGGTGTGACACAAAGAAGAGATTGATAACCATTTGTTTTGTCCTTGTCAAATTAGTATTCACAAGATCTTCCATTTTTACCATTTTTCATTCTAGCCTTTTCAAAACCCTTTTTTTTTTATTTTAGATATGGTATCTAAAAGATTCTGATTCTCAGCACGAATAGCACCATATGCATAAGTTTTCTCAGAGACATGATCAATTAACTCATCCATTTCCTTTTGAGTTTAAGACCATGTCTTTTTGATTGAATCAAAAAGCTTTTTATATTCCATTTTGGCATTATCTCGTTCTTTTATCAAAGATTATACTTTAAAATCCAAAGACACGTTCTCATCCTCAAGTTTTTGTATTCTAGAAATCCAAGAGAAATCAAGAGGTTTTGAGTTTTTATTTTTCAAAGAATCCCAATTATGTTTTTCTTTTTCATGTTTCAATTTTAACTCAAAATCAACACTTTATTTTTCACATCTTTGAACATCTTTCTCAAGAATTTTTATTCTTGCTTTCAAACCCTCTTGAATATCTAAAGATTTCTTTTTGACTTATAAGTTTCATCATGTACAGGACTTTTACACACTTTCATGGTTTAACAACAACACTTGCTCAATATATGTTTGTGTGATCGCTTCCAAATAAGTTTCGTCTTTCAAAAATCATTTTGCCTTCATTCTCAATCAAGATAAAACATCATTTTGCTCAAGCGCATCTTTTATTTCTTTTTTATCATTTGAAATAGATATTGAAGCCATCAAAGTAATCCCAATAATTCCTTAAGAAGTGGTTTAAAACTTTGATCTCGGACAAAAAATCATTAAGAGCTTTCTCTTCTTTGATGTATTAAACATGCTTGCCCTTTTACTGTTTATGGTTTTATCAACAGAAACAACTTTTCAAATATAACTTTTTTTTTGAATAATCATTGATCAAAGGTAAACTCTATTGGCATCGTTTTTGTTTCCAGAATCTTAACAACGGGAATATAAGAAGGTTGGGAGAACATTGTTTGTTCAAAGAATGATTCTTTTGTGGAACAAATCATAATAAAGTGCATTTAACTGTTTGTAATCAATTGTCCAACAATTTTGTTTGTTCGCAACAGCAATTGGATCATTTATTTTTTTATTCATTTTCTGTTGACTTTTGAAAGCATCCTCTAGAGTTTCCTCAGAATCTCTAACATTCAAAGGAATTTCTATATTACCCGTCCTAGATGCAACATATAACTTTGGACATTCTGAAATTGCTTGTCTGAGTGTATAAGGATTCGGATACCCCAAACCATGTTTTAATTGTTGATCATAAACAGACAATGGTTTTGGACCGAGCATAAACATTGCTTGTAAGAATTACACAAGTTTTCAAAAATAAATCAACATTCTTTTACATGTTTTTCCTCAAGATCTAGAATAGTATTCATGTACTTATCTCGTTCTTCAACTCAATTTTCTTTTAACATTAAATGTGTTGTTTGTATTCCTCATTTTTCTGTTTGAAATGTTTGACCTCTTGACTCAACTTATCTCGTTGTTTTTTGAGATCTCGAATAATATCTCGATCACGATACAATTGAGACTCAGCTTGTTTTTGAACACGTTTTGCCCTTTCATCAGCTTCAAGAAATTCTTTTAGATAATTGTTATCCTTGGTTATGTTTTCCAAAACCCGATTCCTTTCCTTATACATCTCAATCTCACTGGTCAAAGTCATATTTTTGTTGTAGGACCTTTTGAGCAAAACTTTCGTTGTTTTGTAGCTTCATCTTATGCATTCTAGCAAGTGTTTCTATTGCACATGGATCATAAACATGTGTATCTTTTACAACATGCACTATTACAATTCATTTGACAGATATCAAACTGAATATTGCAATTAATTTGATTCATCATCAGTGTATACTGGTAATAATTTTTAGTATTGTGTTGGATACATGCTGTTCTTCATTCTATTGATGGATGATGATGTACCTCACTAGAAATGCAGTCTCATAGCTTGGCTATCATCAGAATTTTTAAAAGCTGGTTGAATTCTGGCCATTAAGCATATGTTTACACTGAGTTCTTCAATTTCTTCCATCCTTGAATCATCAGCAAAGAGAAAATCATTTGCTCATCTCACGGTAGAATTACAACTGGCTTCAATCATGTTTGCCAACCAAACATTTTGCTCAATGAAATACTTTCGATCTCGACACCCTTGGCGTGGGGACATTCTAGCATAATGTCCTTTTCCACTGCAGTTTAGCTTGAACCTATTGAAGTATTGCTGGAGTCGGAGTTCGAACAATCTTTGAACTTTCAGTCTCATTTGTAGCATCATTCCTCAAAAATCTCTTCTTGAACATAAGCTCTGTCTATTATTCGTCTACATTACCGAATTTTGATTTAATATTCTCCCGGTCACCTTGAACGACTGATTGATTTTGGTATTAGACGAAGCACGAAGACGATTGTTGTTGGATTAGAGAAATTTGAGTAATGGCTTGGCAAGTAACAAACATAGCAGATGTAGGGGATCTTCAGAATGGTGTGAACATCATCCTGCTCATACTCTTCATCATAATCAACTACAGATGAAGGATGTGTCACATAATAAGAAGAGATGTTTTTGGAAGATGAACCCGTGTGTGCTACTAGAGCCAAAGGATCATGAGACTTTTCTAACTTCTTTGCCCTTGAAGCATTAACCAATTTCTAATAAAAAAGATCATCGAACGAATCAACTGTCAATTGCTTAGCCAAACGAACTTGAGTCACATATTTAAACCATTCCGGTTGCAAACTATTCGAAAACTTTGTGTTAACTGAAACAGTTGGAAACTTCATGTTGTTTCGTTCCAAATCATTCATTAACTGAGCAAAACGATTGTAGACTGAAACTAGTGACTCTCCTGGTTCAGCAACAAATTGATCAAATTCATTTGTAAACCGCGTTTCTCTGTCAACTTGGTTTTGTATAGTTCCCCTCATCAAACGTTCAACACGAGCCCACATTTCCTTGGCCGTCTTACAAGAATCCACAGAATTGTAAATCTCATTAGGAATAGAAAGAAGAATCATATTCATGAGTTCCATTTCCGCATCATAGTACAATAAGTCATCTCCTTGAAGATCCTTTACTTCTTGCAACCTTGGTATTGTTGAACCTGTAGGTGTGATGTTCCTAAACACATAAGGGCCATCTTCTAGTGCTTTGATATACGCCAATTACGGGTTTTCCCTCTTGAGTTTAAAAATCGTTTGAATCTACTCGCCCAAGGTATGTAACTCCCTTTCAAGCATGGGTGGCCTAGTCTCAGAACCGGCATCAGCAAGGGATTGTTGGTATGTTTTGGATGTCGACATGTCTTAAGATTCAAAGATTGGATCTTTTTAGACGAATATGAGTGAGATTTGTGAGAAAATATCCAAACTCGGTAACAGTAGTCAAATTCGGTAACACTGTTCACGGACAACAAGTAATCTGAAAACGAATACCCTTCTCGAACAGTACACTATCAAACTCGGAAATCTTCAAATAATAAACTCGGTAAACTGCAAACTACTCAAATTCGGTAACACTATTCACTATAAACTCGGTAAGCCTAAATTGTTAAAATCCAACAGTTATGAATTATTAATAACCACAAATTCGATGAAACCAAATTTTATGATGACTAGATAATCCAAGTGTTCTAAAAACTCAAATTCGATGAAACCGAATTTGATTGCCGAGTTTAGTAAATCTTGAAAAACCGATATTTAACACTTCAAAACACGATAAAACCATGAAATGAAAGTGTAAAATGACTTGTAAAGCTTATTACCGAGTTTATACTTAGTAAAATTCCCTATATCACAAATTCGATAGAACCGAATTTGTGAACTTAACAAACTCGATAAAACCGAGTTTAATACCGAATTCCTAATAAACGACTTTTGATAGAACCAAAAGATCGAATATATCTATTACAATGATATTTCGTACTGAAATTGCTAAATTTACAAGAAAAAGTCTTCCGAAACCTCAAACACTCTACCGAGAATGCCAAAGCTTCAACGAAATCAAACCACACTTTCAAGAATTGAAAAGCAACACTTCCGAGAAACACAATAACGTCCAAACACTCAAAATCAACAGCCAAAAATCAATCTCGGAAACCTCAATAGCACCAAACCGAATTCGAACCATCACTTCTGATTCTCGGTCGAACAAATCTCGCCATCAATCACGCACATATATCTTCTCTATTGGCGATTGATACCATTTGATAGGTCACATGAATCTTGAATCAAATATATCAACATGTAAGATTAGAGAGAATGAGGGCAAGTAAAGGGAAAATTCAAATCTTATTATGGAGGGAAAAATGAGAGTTAATCACAAGAGCATCACCCTCTAATGAAGATTAGAGGGCTATTTATAGGCAATGGGAGGGAGGCTTCCCTTCCTTATTTTCCTAACTTATCAATACTAGTCCCTAGACTTTGGTTATTATGCTATTTCTTACTTAAAGCATAATAAACCTTATTACAAGCTATATTAAACTAAACAAAATAAAGTCTAATAACAAAATATAATAAAACCACATAATCGACACTTTTCTATAAACCTAACAAGTTGTAAGTTTATGCCCAGCAGCATTAACTTTCAACTGGTAGTAGTAAGTTTATGCTTAACAACATTAACTTTGAGTCACCAGTATTAACTTCAATTCCATTCTAAATAGCTTTTCCATCATCAATGTAACCTTTTGGTTTACAAAAACTCTCTGTCTATTTTTGATTTCTCTTAATTCTTTTTGCTCACAATTCTCTTTGTTTATTTTTGCTTTCTCTCAATTCTTTTTGCTCACTTTTCTCTCTGTCTGTTTTTATTTCTCTCAATTCTTTTTGCTCACTTTTCTCTCTGTCTGTTTTTGATTTCACACATCTCTCTTTTGTTTTTCAGCTTACTATATCTCTCAATTATTTTTCTCACCAATTCTCTCTATCTACTTTTATTTTCACACATCTCTCTTTCTATTTTTCAACTCACTATATCTCTCAATTCTTTTTCTCACTAAATCACTATGTCTATTTTTATTTCACACATCTCTCTTTCTGTTTTTATTCTCACTTATTCTCTTAATTCTTACAGTATTAATTATACTTAACAGCATTAAGTATAACTAACAGTATTAACTTAGCAGTATTAAGTATAACTAGCAACACTAATTATACTTAACAGCAGAAACTTAAAGTTACCAGTACTAACTCAAATTTCCATCCTTAGTAGCTTTTGCATTCCATTCCAATCAGGCAATCATCATTTGTGTATAATCCGCTGCATATGAACACAATTATCCTCCCCTTAATCAATACTTCAGAGGTTAAGCATTCCAATACTTGCAATCAGATATTCAAATCTACTAACATCAAATGCTTTTGTAAGAAAATCTGCAACATTCTGATCTGTGTGAATCTTAATCATCTGAATAAGCTTCTTTTCATTAGAATCTCTGATAAAGTGATGCCTAATCTCAATGTGCTTTGTCTTTGAGTGAAAAACAGGGTTCTTCATTATGCAAATAGTACTCTTATTATCAATATGAATCTTAGTCTGTGATCAAGATTAACTATACCTTTTAAAATATATAATATATAAATAAAAAATACTTATATAAATATAAGGGGGGTAATAATCAAAAAATCTCAATTGTAGTAAACCGGGAGTATTATTCCCGGGTCGTTATCCCCAACGAGGAATGCAATTGAAAGTCGAGAGTCGTTTTGATAATCGATGCTTGAATGGAACAAGATTATGATTGGATTTCTAAAGCTACGGGAAAATTAAGGCAATTACTTAAAAAACAATTAAGGGAAAAACAAATTTTACTAAAAATGCAAACCGGGAACCCTAAAACGTGACCTAAAAACCCTAAATTTAAATCCTAAAATAATATTTTTGAATTTTTTAAATCTTAATTGACTAAAATTCTAGAACAAAGAAAACTAGACCAAAAATGAAAGCTTTTAAAGTTAAAAACGCAAAGAAAACGAGAACGGGATTCAATCACGTTCTTTAAAAAATCGAAATCTAAAATATTGACCCTACGAAAGTAAATCTATTTTTCCTAGGTCCTAAATGATAAAAGAAAATTTTGAAAAAAACGAATTATATTTTTTTGACTTTTATTTTATTTAATATGATTTAAAAACAGTTTTAATGAAAATTAATTATTAAAAATAGTAAACAAATTATAAAAATTATGAAAAAATACAGAAAAGTAGCTCAAACTATGGAGAATGCATGAAAAATAAGAAACTGGAAAGGGGCTGAAAAAATAAGCAGTAAATTAAGCAAATAAGCTTATAAGCTAAAACTGACTAAATGACTATATAATTAAAGTTGTGCAAAGTATAATCGAAAAAGTCACCATGCAGTTGGTTAGTGTGTGCGTGTGTGACGGTACTATAACGATTGTGTTGGTAGAGGTCTTGGTTCGAGCCTTGCTCACCCTGACTCCTTATCCTTTTTTTCCTTTTTTTTTTTTTCCTTTTGAAAAACTTTAAAAAAACAAAGATTTAAGAACTTATATATAAGCAACTTTAAACTTAAATTTATTTTGAAAAGCAATAATAAGCCCATAAATGAGCAAATAAGCTGACAGATTACAAAAGAAAACTAAGAGTGCTTAAGGCCTAAACTATTTTTGGCTATAAGACTAAATAAGCTGCTGAGAAATCAAAATAAGCCATGACAATCATTTACTAAAACTTAATAAAGCAAAAATAATTTTATTAAACAAAAATAAGCTAGAGAAATAGCAAATATACGTTAAAAACCGCAATAAAGCTGTGAGCTCAAACTGCAGACCAAACGCCAATAAGGTGCTTCTGAGCTTAATTTTAAGCCACTTAAAAGAATATTATGGAAATGCAGCATATATGGGCTTAAAGCTCAGCTTATGAGCTTTCTAAAAATGCAAAGAAAATGGAGTTTGAAATAAAAATAAGCTGCTAACAAGCTTAATGGAAAAGGGCAGTTTAAACTTAAAACTTAAGTAAGAATCAAAAATAAGCTCTAATAAGCTCACCCCCCCCCTCCCCACCCCCCCCCCTTAAGGAAATAAGCTTAAAGCTGACTAAAACTAACCTAATATAGCATCAAGGGACAAATTAAAATAGCCAAATTATGACAAAGGATCAGTATGAAATAAGAACTTATACATGTTGTTAACTAAACAAGACCAAAAAGGGCTATTTGAGCTTTTTATTAAGCTACTATACAAAATCATTATGAGAATGGCTTATACCACAAAAAGGCTTATACTAAAATCTATATTAATATGATCAAAAAGCATTTTGAAATTTAAATAAGCAAAGAAAAAGATGACTGAAAAAGTTGTGTCTTCATTTTATTCTATTTTTGGTTTTTTTATAAAAGACTAAGATGGCTTATGCAGGCTTTAATTTAAGCAGTACAAATATGTTCAAAGCACAAACTAAGTTTAACAGGATGAACTAATACTATTAAGAGCTTATAGAATAAAAAATCAGATTTAAATAAACTTATAAGAGCTTATCTAAATTAGCTTATGAAAATTTGACTTATAAAACCGTGAAAAATGAAACATAGGGCAGACTAAATCAAAAGGTAAACTGCACACTTATCTAATTCAATTCTACTGCATTATAGGACTTAAAACAAGCTTAAAAAACACTACCAAAAGGGCAATAAGCAAATAAGCTGAATATCTACACCCTATTGTCACAGATTCAAGACATGGTTACACAAACCTTAACTTTGATTGTTTTTAACTTTGAAAACTCTTAAACACTAATTATAATGACTTAATTCAGAGTTTTAAGGTTGACTTAGTGACCCATAGGCATTATTTGACCCGTTTTGAACCTTAACCCAAACACCCCTTTAAGTAGCACTTTGTCATTTTTAAACTTATAACAACTGATTTAAGCAAGGACTTATGATAACCAGATAACAACCAAACAAAATAAGCATAAAAAAGCTAAATGCAACAGATTTTAAGCAATGAAATAAGTTGGAACCAATTAAGCAGTTTGAAGCAATATTAAGCAGTTTTAAAGCAAATCTATACTAAAGGACATATAAGCTAAAACTTAAGCATAAAATTCATTTAATAAGACACATTAAGACAGAATAAGCATCAAATAAGCACTATTAAGCAACTGATAAGCTAAAAAGACAAATAAGCTAAAAATGAAAAAGTATGTGTACCTTTATCCTTTGCTTAAACAAGGACACAAATTACCCTAATAAGCTCTAAATCCTACCCTTACTTATAAATAAGCAATTCTAAATACCCATAAGCTCATCCTTTGTTAGCTTATCTTCCAAAAGCTTATCATCAAACTTCTTGATTCCATGAAACAATAACATTCAAAAACTTTTGCATAAACTTAAAACTGAAATTTTCATTAAACATAAAAAGGTTACAATGCTTTGAAATGTTAAATGACAAAATTTAAAAGACTAAAAACATAAATTTAAAAACATTAAAAATTAAATTAATCTACTCCTAGATGCTCTTTTGTGAGTGAAGAGAGGTCTTGTATTTATAGGCCTGGAGAGAAGGATCTAGACCTCTGCACACGCTCCCCTTGGTTTGATCTTGGCCTTTCAATCATTGCCAATCATTAGCTCTCAATCTTTAGCCGTTGGATCAACTAGTGAGCACACGGATTGCCAAGCTGGCAATCCCATATCTTTGAAGGGTGTGCTTCTTTTAGCTTGATTTCAGTGCAAAATTCCACATTTGGTGTGTTTGTTTGAGTACGCGTGTCATTCCCCTTGAGGTGTCTTGACCAATCAAAGCTCTTGAGTGACGTTTTCTATGATGAGATGTCACTTGGTACTTGGCATCTTTTGGTCACGTCAATTGAGTATAGGTGTAGGTTAATTGCACTTTAATTAAGTAAATAAGTCGGGGTAAAAAAGAAAAATAGGGACGATGAATGAATAGTAAAAACAGATTTTCGCTCCCATTTTTACTTATTCGTTTTGTAATATTTGACTGAGTTTAAAAAAACTTTGACTTGGGCTTGGGCTTGGGGATTTTGGGCTCGGGTAAAGGGTTAAGGTAATATGGTTTTGGGTTTGGTTATATGGCTAACGACCGTTAGTCTTTTTAATTAAAAAGGACTAACGGTGTTAAATGTTGAAGGACCATTTGTGAAATTTATTTAACATTGAGGGGCTGTTTTTGGAGATTTAAGGGTTTTGTCGTTTTGTGGTTGACCAAGAGTTGACCATTGCTAGAAACTTTTCGGCTCTTGTGCACTCTATCCGTTCTCGTGTTCGTGTTTGTCTAGTTTTGACCGTTTTCTTGTGATTTTTGCATTATCCGTACCTACACATCACAAATGACAAAACAAGCAATATACATGCATAATTTGCACAATTTGATTATTTTAAGGCCATTTTTGGTATAAAAAGGATATGTGATTTCTCACATACCAGTCTGCATAAAGTTATACCCATAATCCAGCAATTGATTTTGGATCCAAAGCACATGTCCACGGCAATTTGAAGCAGCTATTTACTCAGCTTTAGTTGTGGAATTAGCAACCACTGTCTGCTTCTTGCATTGCCATGAAATAAATCTACACCTTAGGAATTGACAACCTCCTGTTGTGGACTTCCTATCTAAGCTTGCTCCTGCATAGTCACTGTCAGTATATGCCACCAAATCAAAAGGTGAATCCTTGGGATACCAAAGGCCCAATTTAGGTTAACCTTTTAAGTATCTAAAGATCGTTTTCATAGCATGAAGATGTGAACTTTTAGATTGATTGGTATCTTTGCACAAGCAAATAGGTAAACATAATATCAGGCCTTGAAGAAGTTAGATACATCAATGATCCAGTCATGGATCTATACAAGTGTTCATCTACGTTTTCACCATCTACATCTTTGAGCAAAGGCTTATAGGTTTCCATAGGTGTGCTTGCTGTTTTAATCATAATGCAATTTCCTTCAAAATCTCAGGTCACTGTTTTATCTTGTCCTTATAAAATCCCAATCTCCTTATGCTTCACTTGCAGCCTAGAAGGCTATGCGAGTTCACCCATAGAGCTCATTTGAAACTTCTTATGCATCATTTCTTCAAACTCAGTGCATAATGACTTCTTTGTAGAGCCAAAAATGATATCATCTACATATACTTGAACTAACAGAATATCACCTTTGTCCCTTCTGATAAATAAAGTCTTGTCTATCTTTCCTCTCTGAAACCCATTGTCCAACAAATAAGTTGACAAGGTTTCATACCAAGCTCTAGGAGCTTGATGCAGTCCATAAAGTGCCTTTTCTACTTTGTATACTCTGTCAGGGAAGTCTGGATCTTCAAATCCTGGTGGTTGACAAACATAGACTTCCTCTTCAATCTTACCATAAAGAAAAGCACTCTTGACATCCATCTGGTACACCACAAAGTCTTTAAATGAGGCATAGGCTAAGAATAGCCTAATTGCTTCAATTCTGGCAACAGGGGCAAAGACTTCATCATAGTCAATCCCTTCTTCTTGTGTGTACCCTTGAGCAACCAATCTTGCTTTATTTTTAATCACAATTCCTCTTTCATCCTTTTTATTCCTGAAGACCCATTTAGTGCCAATAGCCCTTTTTCCATTTGGTAAATCCACTAAAGTCCAAACTTCTTGTAGCTTGAATTGTAGAAGCTCTTCCTGCATAGCCTCTATCCAGCTTGGATCCTTTAATGCATGAATTACCTTTTTGGGTTCTTCTTGTGATAAAAAGCAAGCAAACAAGCAATTTTGAAAGTCTTTATGGTTTGTTCTTTGCTGAACAGAACTAAACAAACCATGTTCTTCCAAATTCTTTATCATTCTTCTTGTTTGAGGTGCTGAATTCAAGTCTCCAATAATTTGTTCAACTGGATGATCTTTGTGTATTCTTGTAGTTGGAATAGGACTGACAGGCATAAATGTATTCAAATTGTTCATGTCAGCCTCTGCACCAACATCTTCATCATCATCTGAATAAACAATATCTTCCAATTCAGGCATATTTGGATCATCTGGAAGTTCAATGCTTGTTTTTGCACCAATAGCATTAACTTCTATGCCAGCAGCATTAACAGTTGAACTAACAACATTAACATTGTTAGTGTTGTTTCCATCACTAGCAGTATTAACATTGTTAGTGTTGTTAACATTATCATCCTCTTTCTCTTGATCATTACTTGAATCACCACCTTCTTTTCCTGGTTCTTCAGTAACCTTCTTTTCATTATCTCCTGAAGGTTTGAATCCAGCATCAGGAGAACTCTTTGAATTTTGAGAGAATGGTCGATCAGCATGCCACAATGGTAGCAGAATATAATCTTTGCCAGGTACTGTCTCCATTCTAGCTTTACCTGCATCATTACATGCTTTTGTACCTGCATTATTAGTAGAGTGATTTCCTGCAACAACTGTCTTATAATTCAAAGCTAATTTGGTCCACTTCCTGCAATATTAGGTGTATTCTCACTAAATTGGACATGCGGGTTCTCTTCAACTATCCTTGTTCTACAGTTGAATACTCTAAATGCTTTACTATTGATTGAGTACCCAACAAAGAATCCTTCATAAACCTTACCATCAAACTTGCCTAAAAAAGAACTTTAGTTCACACCCATCATCAGACATTATCAAAATGATTTTACATTAAGATTTGCAAAATCTTTTGAAAAAATCTGGATATGGTTTGACCAAAAATAATGTCATCAACATATACTTGAACAAGTAATATGTCTCCCCCGTGACGTCTAGTAAACAAAGTTGGGTCAATTATACCTTTATTGAACCCGTGTTCAATTAAAGAAAGACAGTTTGTCAACCATACACGAGGTGCCTTTGCTTACAGACAGTATAGAGCTTTTTTATCAACCTGAAACGTGATTTTGGATTTCAGAATCAATAACCCCTCAGTTGGCTTGACATACAACTTCTTCATTCAAAGGACCAATGAGAAAAGCCGTTTTGACATCCATTAAAAGATAGTGATATTCCTATGAGCAACAAAGCAATCTGAACATCCGAACAGCCCAAGACGAGCAACAGAAGCAAATGACTCCTCAAAATCATTGCCTTCTCTTGCTAATAACCTATAGCACAAGACGAGATTTGTTTCCGAACCAAATATTTTCTGCATTCACACTTATTCTTCCAAAGCATTTGAGAGCAATAACATTTTTCCTTCTGGTCGTGGACACCAATTCACAAACTTAAAGTCTTTCAAATTGATTCATTCAACTCAGCCTTGCATGGACTCAATCCAACTATATCGGCCTAACATTCTTTGAAGCTCTTTTGGTTCAATAGTGCTAACGGTACTGCATTAACTGCAAAACTCAGAATCGGTATGTTAGGACCGTTGACGAGTCATAACAGGAGTTGGATGGTCACCCATTACTTTGTCTAGAGGATGATTCTTTTTACAAAATGTTGATGTCGAGGGTTGTACTTTGATGGAAATTCTTCACATTTGATGGTTTGAGATTCGTTTAGATGACCAATTTCCTCATGATTTCAGAAGAGAATCATATGGAACAAACTGTGGGAATACATCAACAAGCAGCAAATCTTCTTGAGATGAATTCATCAAGACTCCTTTAAAAAGATTGGAGAATATGTACGTCAGATGCCTGAGTTCAACAGAGGAGCCACAATGCGTGCGTCCAACAAGATATATCGATGTAGAAGGTAGTCTTCTGAATTCGTGAGTCGGTTGTGCAGGGGGATCAGGAATTGATGATAGTATCAGAAGATTTTCTGCTCAAAAATAATCTGCAAACATTAGACCAGAAACAAAATATCCAAATCCTCTTTTGAAGGAATATTCATTAATCATACGATAATTTGGATTATTAAATCGTTGAAGTTCGGGTTCTAAAACAATTCGCTGTTTCGAGTAGCCATTCCTTATAAGCACATCAAACTCTTGACATTCAAGTCTCCATAATCCTTTGTGCGACGGTTATAGATTCTAAAAAAACCTCTTGATGTTTCTCCGAATAACTCAATAAAAACCCTAATGTTTTGCTTAATGTATCATTTTCCCCAAGATCATCACGTCATTTGTTGGATAGCCACAATGACCAAATCCATGGAGAAAATACTCAACATTGGCTTTCGTCCACGAAACAGCTCATAAGGCGTGTTTTTATGTGATCGTTGTGTTGTATGATGTACCAGTTTTGAGTAAAACTTACTGAGCAACTGCTTCAGCCTAAAAAGATAACAAAGAAATCTCAGAGTAAACCTCGAAAAAATAAAGCATTTGTTGCGAGCAGCCTCAACCAAGAGTACGATACGACGTTTCTAAGACTACTCCATTTTGCTGAGGTGTTGACAACAATTGAAATTGTTGCATAATGCCTACCTTTTCATAATAAGGCTTTGAGATTTGCATACATGAATTCAGTGCATTATTAGTCCGAATCTTGCAAACGTTGGCTTTGTAAAATTCAATTGAGCTTGAGCAATGATTTCTTGATGATCTCTAGGAGTTTGTCTTTCGAACGAAAGAAAAATACAAACCCACGTGAATCTAAAAAATCCACCCAATATCACAAAGAATATAACATCTTTCCATTGACCGAAAAGGAAGCTACTACTCAATTGGACCGAACAAATCCATAAGAAGTAATTCCAAATTTTGGAGTAATCACTTGTGGAAACAATTTACGTAGCGTTGGATGAGAAGGCTTCTTGCTGTTTTCCTCTTATCACCAGCAAAACAAAGATGATCTTTTTTTCATAATTGAACTTTGGTAAACCGTCACCCAAGTCCAAGTTTGGTAAGAACGTTTATGTTGCCAAAAATTAAGAGTGACAGTCGTCGATGCCATAACCATGACTTTGTTGAAGTTGCTTCTGGACATTAGACAAATGGTCTAAGAAGAAGCCATGTCAGAAAGATGGAGATATATAACAAATTTGAATCGCGTCAGGCCTGTGAGCAAATCATCACCTTCCAATTTTCGTACATAACATGTTTTTAGAGACGCAAAAGCCACTTCAAATCTCCATTACAAAATTGTCCAACACGAAATAGATGAGTCCAAGACGTTTATCTTCAACATAATAAACAATGACAAATAGTGATATAGCCAAGTATATAAACACCAATAGCCTGAATAGCTGCAAAGTTAATCATTAATATCCGCGCAACAGCGAACGGTTCCCAAGAACATTTCTCAACGAAGTTTCTCATAGTGAACGATCCCCTTTATATTCATTTGAACAACCACTGTCCACAACCCAGAAACGATCTGAACTACCTCAAACACACGAAGACCAACACATGGACAACGGCGATTTAACTATCCATCTCTTAACTGAAACAAGTGGTTTCGTATTCGAAGATTAGTATGAGCATTGGGCTTTTGTAGTTAATAGGAGTCCAAATAACATTTGGTTGTGATTCAAACCATTTTTGCCATAATCTACTTGTCCGAATCTTGTTTAGCATGAATGGGCTTAATGGTTTATCACGCATGTTACTTTCCTTTTTCTTAAACGCACTAGAAACCTTATCTCTAGCTTTGATTCACGCTGCTTCATCAATCTTAGAATGGAAGCTACAAGAAGTAGTATCAAAATCTTAGATTGTGTCGCTTTCTAATTCTCAGACAAACTGTCTTAGAAGCTACAAAAGTATTTCAAAAGATATTTGTATCCTAGAATTATCAAAGGTTCTACGAGCATTCGAACGCACATTCAGTTTATGCTTAGCAACACATTTATCATGACAAGGAATAAGCATACTTTGCATACAAGAAACACATAACAAAGTTTTTTGCTTTAGAAGCGTTTACAACAGCAACATCAGTTACATTCTCCTTGTTTGACACATCTTTAGCAAATGTATTATCTGTTTGCTTATTTTTCCTAACATAAACTGCTTCTTTCTTTGCTTTATTCTTAGAAACATCTAAGACACTGGTCTTAGACATTAATCTCATACTCTTCTGTCTTGTAACAACTAGATGTAGCATTCATCCTGTAGCAAGATTATACATTCTTAGACTTGTTTGTTTTTGTGATTCTTGTTGTGATGACAACTCTGTACATTCAAGGCTAATGACATTTGGTTTTATGTGTCCATGTTTGTTTGATATGTAAGTCTGTAAAGTGTAGAATTGGGATTTGACTCAACATGGTCTTTCTTTTGTTTTTAAAACATACCGTCTGCTTTTGAGAAGGCATTTTTTATTTAAGTGGTGGTGACACAAAGAAAAGATGAAGAAACCATATGTCTTGTCAAAACTTAGTATTCACAACTTACTATTTTCACCAATTCACTCATTCTAGCTTTCAAACTCATATATGGTAACACTATAGAGATTCAGATTTCTACAGACAACGAATAGCACCATACGCATAATTTTATCAGAGACATGATTAATAACTCATCCTTTCCTTTTGAGAGTTTGAGACCGAGTCTTTTTTATTGAATCGAAAAGCTTTTTATATTCCATATTTGGCATATCGTCGTCTTTTATCAAAGATTGCTACTTTCTCTAAAATCCAAAGACACGTTCTCATAATCCTCAAGTTTCTGTAATCTCTAGAATCCAAGAGAAATCAAGAGGTTTTGATTTTTAACATTCCTTCGAAGTATCTCATTTAATTTTTCCTTTTCATGTGTGCAATTGTTAACTCAAAATCAACACTTTGTTTTTTCCACATCTCTTTGAATATTTTTCTCAAGAATTTTTATTCTTGCTTTCAAACCCTCTTGAATCTCTAAAGATTTCTTTTTGACTTGTTCAAGTTCATCATGCAAGGTCTTATCAACACATTCATGGTTTAACAACACACATACTAAGTACATGTTTGAATGATGCTTTCCAAAAGTTGATGCTTTCACAAATCATTTGCCTTTCAATCTCATCAAGATAGACAGATCATTTTGCTCAAACGCATTTTTTCATTTCTTTTATAATCCCATTGAAATAGATTCTGAAAGGGCCTTCAAAGTAATCTAGTAATTCATTAAGAAGTGGTTAACTGATTCTCGACAAAAATTTTACGAGCTATCTCTTCCATGATGTATAACACATGCTTTCCCATTTAGCTGTTATGTTTTGATCCACATAAACAACGTTTCAAATCCAACTTTTATATTGAATATCCTTGATCAAAGGTAACTCACTTGGCATTGATTTTGTTTTTCCCAGAATCTTAAGCAAAGGTGGAATATCAAGAAGATAAAGAACATGTTATGTTCAACGAATGATTCTTTTTAGAGGAACAAAGTCATTTATAAAGCGATTAATTGTTTGTAATAATTGTCCAACAATTTTTCTTTGTTCGCAACAACTCAATTGGATCCATTCATTTTTTGCCTTCATTTTCTCGTTGCTTTTGAAAGCTCCTCTAGATTTTTCCCTCAGAAACTCACATTCAAAGGAATTTCTATATTACCCTCCTAGATTGCAGACATTATAAACTTTGGAACATTCTGAAATTGCTTGTCTGAGTGTCATAAGGAGTCGATACCCCAAACGCATGTTTTCAATTGTTGATCTAAACAAACAAATCGTGAGCAGTAGTAACTTCAAGAACATCATGAAGTCTTTTAATCCCAACACTAATAGACAAGATGCTAAAAGTTAAAAATCAAGAAATTTCAAATTTTGGCGTCTGCTAAGGACGGATCTACCAAAGCACTGACGGATCCACCATCCTTGGATCTGTCGGCCGTAGAGATCCTCAAAAATAGGTAGAACCCAGTTTTGTAGCCATAACCTAACTCACTTAGCATGTAAATACTAAAATCATGAACAATAGCAAGTAAGGGTCTAAAAAGGATAACATAACAAGTTATAAAGATGTTAAGTATCGTGATAAAAAGTGTCAAAAATAATAATCTCACATAGTGAGATAGCAAAATTATTAATTATGATATCAAACGTACATATAGTAATATACTATTGGGGAACATTATATGCATGTCTTAGGTATGAGTACTCTAAAGTACGACACTTTCAAGAAATGTTTGAAACTAGACACATGCAATTCTATTTTTAAAAAATAAAAACCTAGATAAAAAGAACCAAGACACATGCTCGATGACTAAGACTCAATTGACACCAAATTTATCCAACCAATCACACAACTTTAATAAACGAGAACAAAATTCGTTTATAGTTTGACACACCATTGTTATGAGAATGACTTTGTCCAAGATGTCATTCAAATAAGGAGTACTATCGTTTTTAGAACGACATGTTCTTTAAGAAATCATTATCAACCAAAGATGATGATTTGAGTTCGGATAGACTTTCGTCAAGGGTTGTAATGAGAGATTCTTAAATCCTCAAGGTTTATTTGTTAAGCATTATTTATGCTTTTCATGTGTGGGGTTCTAGGAAAAACATTATTGTAAGACTTTAGGTCGAACTAAATGTTGATGATAAGGATGATATGGAAAAACATTTTTTGAATTCGAGAATAATAATAATAATAATAATAATAATAATAATAGTAAAATAAAAATTATGACATGTAAAAGTAAACTGATGTCAATGATATTTTAATACGTCTTGTCAACATATATACTCGAAAGTAGTTATACTATGACAAGAATAAATATAGTAAAAAATGATATGTATCTAGAAGTAAATGAAAATGATTCCATATAATGGAAGGTGATGAAGGATGAGCGAGAACGAAGAGGAAAGGTGTTGATCTAAGGTTGGCAAAGACGGTTTAGAATAATATATGATTTGCACTAATGATGACATGAGTGATTGGGTTGCACGTGATCCTAGTGATTGGGTTGCATATGATTGGTTGTTAATGTTGACGAACAAAGGTAGATATGTGAGACGAGGTGGTAGTCCTTTCATAGTGAAAGAAAAATGTGTAAGATCCCGATTATCACTTCCACTTCATATAACGAACCATGAATCGATCAAGAAAAGAGAAAGAGAGATGATTTCTAGAGAGAGAAACTAGTGAGAGAGTTGAGAGAGAATTAGAGATATTATTTAGAAATGAAAGAGTTATATTTTTTTCCAAGTGGAAAAGATATATATATACCCCGACACATTAAGTGACGTTCGGGATATTTAACTAGGACCCGGGCTTTGCGTGGGATTTAACCCAAAACATATACAATATTAGATTAACTATCGAGCCCGATTCCTAATACTTTCCTATTACAACGTTAACTAATTAAAGACCGAAGCTCCATCGTAGAGAGACCGAACTTCCTTGTTCGACTCAATAAATTGAGGCTAACACTCTGTCAACTTGGTTTTGTATAGTTCCCCTCATCAAACGTTCAACACGATCCCACATTTCCTTGGCCGTCTTACAAGAATCCACAGAATTGTAAATCTCATTAGGAATAGACAGAAGAATCATATTCGTGAGTTCCATTTCTGCATCATAGTACAATAAGTCATCTCCTTCAAGATCGTCTACATCTTGCAACCTTGGTAATTGTGAACCTGTAGGTGTGATGGTCCTAAACACATAAGGGCCATCTTCTAGTGCTTTGAGAAGCCACTTCCGGTTTTCCCTCTTGCGATTAAGAAATCGTTTGAATCTACTCGCCCATGGTATGTAACTACCCCTTTCAAGCATGGGTGGCCTAGTCTCAGAACCGGCTTCAGCAAGGGATTGTTGGTATGTTTTGGATGTCGACATGTCTTAAGATTCAAAGATTGGATCTTTTTAGACAAATATGAGTGAGATTTGTGAGATAATATCCAAACTCGGTAACAGTAATCAAATTCGGTAACACGTAATCTGAAAACGAATACTCTTCTCGAACAGTACACTGTCAAACTCGGAAATCTTCAAATACTAAACTCGGTAATCTACAAACTACTCAAACTCGGTAACACTATTCACTATAACTCGGTAGGTCTAAATTGATAAAATCTAACAATTATGAATTATTAATAACCACAAATTCGATAAAACCGAATTTTATGATGATTAGATAATCCAAATGTTCTAAAAACTCAAATTCGATAGAACCGAATTTGATTACCGAGTTTTAGTAAATCTCGAGCAATCGATTTTTAACACTTCAAAACTCGATAAAACCGTGAAATGAAAGTGTAAACTGACTTGTAAAGCTTATTACCGATTTTTGACTTAGTAAAATTCCCTATATCACAAATTCGATGTAACCGAATTTGTGAATCTTAACAAATTCGACAATACCGAGTTTAATACCGAATTCCTAATAAACGACTTTTGATAGAACCAAAAGATCGAATATATCTATTACACTAATTTTTCGTACTGAAATTGCTAAATTTACAAGAAAAAATGTTCCTATACGCAAAATCACTCTACTGAGAATGCGAAGCTTCTACCGAAAATCAAATCCACGCGTCCGAGAATGAAATGAACAGTTTCGAGAGCATAATAACGTCCAATTTCTCGAAATCTCAGCCAAATTCAATCTCGAAACCTCAATAGTACTTATCGAATTCGGAAACCACCAATTCTTGATTCTTGGTCGATCACAAACACGCATAAATCGAACACTCTACTTCTCTATTGGCGATTGATACCACTTGTTAGGTCACATGAATCTTGAATCAATCATATCAACATGCAAGCTTAGAGAGAATGAGAGAAAATGAAGGGAAAATTCAAATCATATTTAGGAGGGAAATGAAAGTTGTTTACAAGAGCATCACCCTCTAATGAAGATTAGAGGGCTATTTATAGGCAAAGGGAGGGAGGCTTCCCTTCCTTATTTTTCTAATTTTACAATACTAGTCCTTAGACTTTGGATATTATGCTATTTCTTTCTTAAAGAATAATAAACCTTATTACAAGCTATATTAAACTAAACAAAATAAAGTCTAATAATAAATCCACATAATCGACACTTTTCATAATCCTAACAAAAGTTGCTTATCAAATTAGGGTTTTCACCAAAGTCGACTTAGAAACACTTCAAACCTTCGTATCTTCTGCTTGACCAAATTAGGCTTTATAGAAAAACCTAATAGCATTGAATTTGATTTTGTAGCATCCAAGGTAACGAATAAAAACAACACCATGACTCATGCTTCCTGTTTTTATTGAATTAGAGTTTGCAAAAACCTTAATTGCAACGAATTTGACCATAACCTCAAAACTAGAAAACACGACACTCTTTTCTTCATAACATGACAATTAAAACCTCGTTAGATTCTAGATCATGAGCCCCATGGCTCTGATACCACCTGATAGAACTAAAACACGTGATAGTTCTTGGATCGTTTATAGCTCAGATTGTTTAGATCTTTATATCTAGGATAATAATAACAATGGATATAAAGTATATGCATAGCAGAAATAACATAAGAACATTGATATCATAACAAGGTTTTTCTTTATTAACACTCTAAGCCCCAATATCATTTGATCAGAATAATCCGGTTACATCAATGAACTGTAACATGATCAAGTTACCTTGACCTTGAGGCTAATACTACATATGGCATCTACATTCTTACGCCTGGAATACACACACATTTAGGTACGCTATGGAACTCACGACTTGTACACCTAAACCTAATAACCTATATCTCTTTATATAATAGAGATATTAGGTTTTACAAAGGATAAGTATTAGGAAACAACTAAATCTTCCTAACTTTTATAATAATTTTCTACAATCTTCCATCATTTGAAGAATTCCTCCTTTGTCTTTTAAGTCCTTCATCTTTCATACATTTTGTCTTATTAACTCAAATATAATTCCCAACAACGCTATTAGGAGATTAGACCTTCCTCACTCCCACCATAAACGGGGTGCATAGTAATCGAACATAAGTCTTGTGTTATGATGCATGTCGAACTTGCAACTTGTTTCGAGTGTAGGATTGGTACACGAGATGTTTGGACGTTGGAACGGTTAGGCTGAATGCGTTTAAGTAGTGCCTTGCATAAACACTATAGCATAAATTTATATATATTAGATTTATGTCACGTTACCTCGGTAACGAGGAATGTCTTTGAAAACTTGTGTCGTTTTGGATTATCAACCTGTTTTTGGAAATCAGATGTTAATTTAGATATACTATTTTGGACATCTACTCTTTATAAAACTATATGTTATGTGCAAAATCCTGTGAGCTCACCAACTATTTTCAATAGTTGACCCTTTTTATCATGCTTTTCAGGTGACGTTC
>BQNB010033160.1:2286-26344 GCA_026074375.1 Tanacetum coccineum | reverse complement strand
ATAGAAAACCGTGAGTGATTTGATTCGGAATCAGCGACGAAAAATTCCAAAAAAAACTGAAAAACGTCAATAAATCATAGAAAACGATGTTTTTGGCCTTCGAAAAATCCTTAACCAAGGCTTTGGCAAACAGCGTGATCCGTCTCGTTTTTCTCTTCGATTTGAGAGGTCACGGGCCTAAAACGGACTTACGGATCAAAAGTTATGGCTGTTTTACTGAAACCGTTTTCGTCACACAAGTTTTCTAAAGAAATTTCGTTCGGTTGTTATGTAAAGTACCTAATTCGGTTCATGCTAGTTCGGTCCTTTAAGAGATTCTAGTTCGATTGGGCTAGTTCGAACCAAAGACACCACTCGTTCGATTGTGCTTGATGAGCTTGTTCGAAGGTGCTTGTTCGAAGGGCTTGTTCGAAGGTGCTTGTTCGAAGATGCTTGTTCGATGGGCTTGTTCGAAGGTGCTTGTTCGAAGGGCTTGTTCGAA
Source organism: Tanacetum coccineum (assembly GCA_026074375.1). Taxonomy (NCBI): domain Eukaryota; kingdom Viridiplantae; phylum Streptophyta; class Magnoliopsida; order Asterales; family Asteraceae; genus Tanacetum; species Tanacetum coccineum. The sequence continues at coordinate 25,863 of BQNB010033160.1, read as the reverse complement.
GGTGCTTGTTCGAAGAGCTTGTTCGAACCAATCTAGTTCGGTCCTCAATAAATTGCTAGTTCGAACCTCACAGGATTTCACTCGTTCGAACTTTGATAGAAGTTCACTCAATCGAATCACTCTTGTTCGATCCAAGCGAAAATACCTCGTTCGATCCTAAAAGGAAGAAACCTCGTTCGATGGAGTCACTAATAGCCCGATCTTGTCGTCCTTGCGTTTTTCGTAGCCACGCACGAAATAACCAATTCGAACCACGACAAAAAGCGTATAGACCAAGAAACCAAATCGAACCACCGTGGCGAATGATACCAAATGTTATCCCAAAAGCTTTAATCCATTTCACAATAATAAGCTATACCAATAAGCAAAATAGTAGAAAGATAGAAAGAAAAGTTGAAAGATTATTAGAGAGAAATAAAGAGGTGGAAGATTACACACACACACAAATTATGCAAATGGTAACCAACACCCTCTCCATGTGAGGAGAGGGTTCTATTTATACCCTTGAGCCATGAGTGGCTTATGGGCTTTCTAACTTGGGCTGGGCTTGGCTATTCTTGGGCTTTGAGCCCGAAACATGGACAATATTAGATTACAATCCAAGCCCGTTGAACCCGACTAGCCTATTACTTAACAAGACTAATTATGACTAAAAAGACCGATAACATTCTTGTTCGACTTATATAAAATTAAGGCTAACACCCTTGCTCATGAAGACTTTACCCACTTACTCTTTAACGGCTCTTTATATACTAGTACTCCATTGCCCAAGTCCTTACCAATAGAATAAGAATGTACTCGTTGATACCAATGTCACCTTATGGCTTAACTAAGCTCACTAAACTAAAGGTAAGGATATGTCAATATTTGTGATCCTATGATTCTAGATATATAAATGGCAATATGGAGAGCTATCTCGGACTCTTAGCCTACGCCCAAATGACACCGAAGTTGCAGCGCATTAAATATGTAGGACTAGACCCAGTTGAATGATATGTCGCATTATATATGAGAACTATCCGATATCTAGTTAAGCTACATGCAATATCCTTAGATACGGATTGAACGCATATTAAAGCACATAAACGAGTATTAATTGATAAACATAATCAACAATCAACTATAAATTAAGCAATCGAGATAAACAAACCAAACATTAGATCTTCATAAGCCGATAGTCCTTGTAAAAATACACACAATTTGATATATGAACGATCAAAATAAATAAACCTTAATCGAACGTGTATTCAGTTGCGCGAAGATTACAAGAGTTTTCCTATGTCTTGAGGCTCTTTTCTGACCTTCAATGCTCCTTTATTTGTCTGATAGTCGACTTTAGTTGCGCGAAGTTTAGGAATTTCTATTTATAGAGTCTGGAAACAGGTCGATACGCCGTATCGGGCGATGTAGGATACGACATATTGGGGATTTCTTGGAATAAAGACCACGGTTGATATCTTCTAGAATCTTTGTGTATAATAAACCTTGGATACGGCGTATAGAGGCTCTTGGATATGGCATAATGGGTCTTTAATCCTTCGTGTTTATCTGTGAAGTGTAGGCACGGATACGCCGTATCTTCTTGATGGATACGGCGTATTGGGTAAAACCAGTTTGTTCTTCTTCGTTGACCAAAGTATTATATACAGCGTATCGTTAATATAGATACGGCGTATTCTTCAAAGTCAGGCAATGGTCTTTTGATTCATCAAAGTCTTGGATACGTCGTATAGGTCTAGAATAATACGGCGTATTGGCTGTCAGATTAGTGGAGTTTCTCGAACTCTTCATTTATGCTCCAAAATAGCTAATCTTCACCAAGTACTCCTCAATTACTGCAATTTTTAAATATAAATGATTAAGTAACAATTCTTTGCAATAATTATACAATATGGGTTAATTACATGGGATAAATGATGCTATAAAAGTGATGTTATTTGATGTCATCAATAATATTGATTTTGTCTTCAGTAACTCAGTAGGGGCTTCAGGTGGAATTATGTAGATCTGGAATTCTAGTGTATTTTCGTTAGAGCATAAATTTATTAAACGAAATTACCTAGGGATTCTTGGTCGTTGGTCAGGAATTTCTAGAAGTGTTTGTTTTGTGAATGTTTATGCTCCTCAAACAAACGCCGATAAAGAGGTTCTATGGGCTTCCCTTGACGTACTCATAAACTCATTAGATGCAATCTAGGTTGTCTTTAGGGAATTTAACGCGGTTCGGTCTCGCGAGGAGAAAATGGGTGGTATCTTTGATGACGTTGAAGGTTATTCGTTCAATGATTTCATTGCACGTGTTGACCTTATCGACCTTCCCTTAGGTGGTAGACGATTTACAGGTTTTGACAAAGGGGGTAAGAAAGCAAGTAAATTAGATAGGTTCCTTATTTCTTAAAGTTTTCTGGATAATTGGAAGGATGCTTAGATTCTGGACATATTATCTTCGTTTCTTTCCCAAATATCAAATTCACATCTTCTTATAGCAATATATTCTTCGTTGGGTCCAAGCGAGTACTGAATAGCTTCAAACTTTTCTGCTTTGCACATTCTTTTGTAGGGTTGCTCATTAATAGATTTGGATGTATTGCTATATTTACGCTTCGTCTTACTCTGTTCATCTTCCCTTTCGGTGTCGCTCTTTCCACGTGTTATCGGATAAGGTTTGAAGAACGAGTCAGCAGTAGTATTGTTACTACTCAAGATGTTGTCATCCATTCGTCTCTTATTCCAGCTCCCATTTATCCAAGCATGGAATAATACTTTTTTAGTTCTTCCGTCCATTTTCATATGTTTATCAAATGATGAATTTACTCGAGATATGAATTCAAGTGCATCAATTCCCCAGTTGTCTCATTCGTCCAACATTTCTTCTTTTCCATTGTATGAATCGGGATAGAATTTACAGAAAAATTTCTCAACAAGTTCTTCTCAAACGATGATTTTTTTCTTCTCCCTCATTTATCTACCATTGTTTTGCATCATCAACCAGCGAGAGAGGAAAGATTTTCATTCGTAGTTGATGGGAATCAACACTAGGAATGTAGATTAAATCAATCATTTCGAGTACCTTAGCAATGTGGTCCATCACGTCTTCGTCAATACATCAGTTATATGCATTCTTTTGTAATTCCTCCAAAAATTCCTTGCTGAGTTCAATGTTTATATCGTTACTGGTGATAGAAAGATTTGATTCAGTTTGAGCTTTTTCCATGTTTTCATTTAGAATCGGTTCAGCCATGACTTCTTGTAGTTCCTTCTTCAATCAACTAGCTCTGATAAGTATTATCTGTAACAAAGGTAAAAATATCAGCAGGATTTGCTCTGAAGAAAGATAGAAAAATTTTTAGCACGAAAATCAAATATAAAAACTTAGATTCTAATTCTGTTTCAGATGATCGGTAAGCCGTATTCAATTGAAGTGAATACACCGTATTAATCTTTTAAGTAAATACGTTGTATTGGATAGAAAGTTGGATACGTCGTATCCAATGGTGGTGGATACGCCGTATCCAATGGTGGTGGATAACGCCGAGAGCAGTGTATTAGGAAAATAATTAAATTAAACACACAAATATACAAGCAAACAATTAAAGACAAATATACAAAATATACAGAATATACAAGAATATACACTAATCTAATTTACACTAATCCTAAGGGTTAGATCTAAATGCTAAAAAGCAAAAGATAAAATAAAAATCAAGATTAATTTTCACTCCCCGGCAACGGCTCCAAAAACTTGATGTGTCGTTATGTGGTGTATATTTTAATGATTCAAGTTTTAAATTTATATTTTACCGACTTAACCAAAAACAATAATTTGGTGAAAAAGGTAAAGAAGATGGAAGATGTTCTCAAAAGGAGACATGTGGTTCTACCTGATTCAAAGGATGAGGATGCTAAAATTTCTTCCAAATAGGGGAGGAATTTACAAGAGGAAGGTTTGGATGAAATGCTTAGGAATATGATGAAGGATAAATCAGAGGTTTTTAAGACTCCTACACAAGGCAAAACTTCAGGGGAGGAAGATATTAGCCCTACAACCTTGGAAGCAGCTAAAACTCTATCAAAGGTTGCTTCTTAGAGGTCAAAGTCAGTTGATAAGGGTAAAAGATACAAGAGGAGAAAGAGTCCAAGGGAAAAGACATTAATACTGGCTTTAAAGATATTAGTACTGGCTTTGAAGATATTAGTACTGGCTTTGAAGATATTAGTACCGGCTTTGAAGATATTAGTACCGGCTTTGAAGATATTAGTACTGGCTTTGAAGAAGTTAATACTGGTGGCCTAGGAGTTAGTACTGGTAGTAGACCAGTTAGTTCTGCTAGAGGCCAAAGGGAAGGAAAAGCTCCAATGATTGTTGAAGAGACTCAAGCTCCCAAATGAACTAAAGAACAAATTTAACAAGAAGTAGCTAGTCTTGCAGAAGCCATAAGATTGCAAACTCTAGAGGAAGAAGAAACTGCCAAACAAGTTCATTTGGATGCTTTATTGGCTAAAAGATTGGTAGAAGAAGAAGAGTTAACTGAGCAACAAAAGAAAAGAAAAGCTCAAGTTCAATTTGAAGCTCAATTTTATACTGAAGAAGACTGGGATGCTATTAGAGCCAAGTTAGAAGCAAATGCAGAGTTGACAAAAGATGTATTGGGAAAGGATTTGTCTGAACAAGATTTTGCAAAAAGAATGGTAGATTTGGTGAATCAACTAAAGAAACATTTTGCAGAAGAAAGAGCTAAGGTAAAGAGAAATAAACCTATGACTCAGTCATAGTTAAGAATTTACATGTCAAACTATCTAAAGAATCAAGGAACTTGGAAACTTTCTTAGTTAAAGAAGTTGAAGTTTGAAAAGATTAAAGAAGAGTTTGAGAAGTTAGTTAAGCAGATTGATACTTTTATTCCTATAAATATTGAAGCTACAAAGGCACAGTTGAAAAGATATGGAGAAGAGCTTCAGACAGACATTTCAAAGAAACAAAGGATTGATGATAAAGATGTTTCAGATACAGAAGAAAAAGTTGGTAAAGTGAAAGAAGAAGAGCCAGTAAAAAGAGTTGGAAAAAGAAAGAAGCAAATGGCTAGGAAAGGTATAAGTATTGACAAGAGTCCACAAGGAGATTCAGAGACTGATAAAGAGGAATAAGTAGAAGCTATGAATCCTACTCCTTTAGATACAAAATCTAATATTGTGGCAAATTAGAAGATATTTCAACAAGGTGAAAGAAGCATTTATCAGATAATAAGAGCAAATGGAGCTGATACAGTTTATATGAGCTTTGGAGCTATGCTTAAAGACTTTACAAGAGAGGATCTTATTGAGCTGTATAGGTTGGTTATGCAGAAATATGGAACAAATAGGCCTGAAGATGCTTATGACAGAGTACTAAGGAGTAATCTCAGGACTATGTTTGATCCACCTCTCAATGAAGATGCTATTTGGAGCTTACCACTACAGTAAAAGATGATTAGTTGGAGATATTATGACAAGTGTGCAGTACATTGTCTAACCTTGGAGGCATGCAATATTTATATGTTAGCAGATAGGAAGTATCCTCTGTCAAAAGATGCCTGCCAAGTGATGCTGAAAATGAAGCTTCTGGATGGAAAAATGAATGAAGTTTGTTATAAACTTTTGAAGATGATTGAGAAGCAAGCTGGTGTTAAAAAGTGATGAAGTTATCAGTAGCTGTGGACATATGTTGGAAACTGTGGACTATAATGGAAGAGAGAAGGGTTTGAGTGTTGGCTAACCACCACACAACAAATGGTCATCAGTTCACCATGCTTAATAGGCATAAGGACTGGCTAGTCCAAAGCAAACGGCTTTGGTAAAGACTTCTCAAATCCGTTGATGGTTGACAGTTTACCAAAAACTGTATGGTAATTAACTCACCATGTTTTTAAAACAAAGAGTTAGCTACTCCAGAGCAAACGGCTACTGGTAAAGAGTATTCAAATCCGTTGATAGCTGATGATTTGCTAAAAATCATATGGTAATTCAACTCACCATGTTTCACGTACTAAGAGTTGAAATGGTTATCAATGTACCATGGTTTATGAACCAAACATTGGCTACTCCAGGGTTAATGGCTAACTGGTAAAGAGACATCAAATCCATTTAAATTTTCAATGATTCACCTCTCTCAGGAGTTAACACACCTGGAAGTGATGAGAATAGACTGAAACTTTATGATTTGATGTACATATAGTCAATGTTGTTGTTTCTATGTTGCTGAAGAGATAGTACATGTAGCTGTGAAGTGTTGGTCATGATATTTACAAGGTTAGATGCTGCAAATATCAAGAAGTGATGCTTTAAAGAGTTGCTGATAGAAATCAAGAAAGTGCTCATACAAGACAGTCATCATGTTGCAGTTCAAGAATAATTCCAAAGATAATGCTCACAACATCCTCAGGAAGCTCATAATGAAGATATTCAAAGAAACTTGAAGTTCACAAGTGAAGATCAAGTTAGGGGAGGATTGTTAGGAATTATTGTAAACAGACTTAAGTCTGGTAGTTATAGAGTTAAGTCTGGTAGACATAGTTAAGTCTGCCAGTACTAAGTTAAGTCTGGCAGTACTATAGTTAGTACTGGCCTTGTCTAGTTAAGTCTGTTTATGTAACAGAATAGTTATAATAGTTATCTTAGAGATATCTTAGGAAAGGATATGCATTATCCTTTTACGCGTTTGTAAAGCCCATTAGGGTTTCCTTGGTGTATAAAAGGAACCCTACGGCATAGTGTTTGAGATATAGAACCCTAATAGAAATTAATAGAAAATAGCAAAGTTTTACATTGTGTTATTCTTAGTACTTGTGTTAAGATTCCACATTAGCACATACTATTCATAGTTATTGTCTCTCATATAGTTGATTTGGATTTATTCAAGTTAGCTATTGTCTTACAAAAGGCTAAACAGATCCAAGACTTTGGACCTACAAAAACCCAAGCTTCCAAGACTTAGAAAACCCTAACTTTCCATGAAAACCCTAATCTTAACCTTTCTTAATTAACCCTTGTAAATTCGAATCCAAACCTTCAAACCTTCTTGAAATACCTTAGATATGATGTTAGATCACTTGTATACTTGGTAAATAAAATTTGTATAGATTATTTATGGTGTTGTGGTTTAGCCGTGGCTGGGGAGAGAGCAAAAGAGAGATATGTGTGAGTTTTTGGTATAAGGAAATGAATATGTATGATCGCTTACTAGTTAGCTCTCTTATATACACCAAGGACTAGTCAAGTATACTATTAGAAAGTCTAAGACAATATGAAGGATTTAGGAAGACCTTTAGTCAAATTACTAGCCATGGTACTTAGTTTTAATGAGGCTTATGTTGTACAAGTTCAAGTTGGTGATTTGTGTGCTCTTGGTCCCCTTAGGATCACTTTTGTATTCGAAAATTAGGGGGGGATGAACTAGTTAGTGTCTTTGATCTTTTATAGAAATATCTTGCATAACTTGAAGTTATAAGTTGGTAAGTTTAAGTGTAAAAGTATAACTTGTAAATTGTATTTCTTGGTTTAATTTTTTTATGTATAATTCGGCCTATATGGTAACGTGGGTGAAGTTTTATTAAAACTTTTGAGTATTGGGTATAAAAATGGTATTCGTTGAAGTGTAGATAAGTTTTGGTGGTTCCGTAAATGCCTAAATGTATTTTATCACGAAACGTAAACACTTTACATAACCAATAAAAATAAAATGTGCAAAGTTAATAATTATCCTCCAAATAATTAGCTGACACTTGCTTGATGTAAACATTTAATTGTTTGATGACCGTTTACGTTGAATGACAATTTTTAGCTTACACGACGCGTACAAGACTAAAAATAAATAGTGAAATAAATGACGTTGTAAAATGACCTGAAAACACGCGGTGTTATAATTATAGAAACTAAGACTAGTAGATTGGGGGATTTGGTTTTGGTTTTTGAAATAAGATTATGTTTGTGAAAATTTATAGAAAGTGCGACGTACTTGGGTAAAGTATGGCGTACTTCTTGGGTTTTCAGGAAAACGACGCAAAAAAAGGATGTGCGGCGTACTTCCTGAAGAAAAAATGATTTTTGGTTTCCCTTTGCTACAAAACGGTACGACGAGTTTGAAAATTTTATGAAACAAAATAGCACCTAAAACAAGCAACAAACTGATAACAACTTAAACAATTCCCCGGCAACGGCGCCAAAAACTTGATGTGTGTTTTACAAGCTTTAAATTTATAATACTAGAAATATCAATTTTTACTAAAAACACAACACTCGGGAAGTATACCCGTTCTTGTATAGTATAGTTTAGGTAAATCCAGGTCGTCCTAAGAGAATTGAAGTTTTCACAGTTTTTAATTAAGGTGCTAAGGCTAAGATGATTGTCACGGATCAAATTAACCAAAACGAGCATATATCGAATATTGTAAAGATAGCAATGAAGAGATGATTCAAGCAAATGATTAAAGCATGTTTGTTTAGGCAATGATCACTAAGATAATGATGTGTTTGGAATAGTGTTTATAAGTTTAGAGAATAAAGATAACACAAGTTACAAATCCTTTCAGCCTTTAAATATAACGAGTGATTATATCGATTAATAACAACAAATCCTTTTGGCCTTTATAAGTTATTATAACCAATATAGTAAGTGGAATGATAAAACACATATATAAAAGAAACCTTTAGGCCTATTTTCTTATATAAAATATGTTTTACCAATTTAATAAACAAGTATCCAAAGCCCAAACAAACATGAAAGGATTACTCCATGCTCATATTCATAACAACCATATCATAATTGATAAACTCATAATATTTCATCATGAATATAGATAAGAATGTACCAACGATTTGTAAACGAAAGTGTATGAGAACAAAAGATCGAATAACTAAATATTCGACTAAACAACCATTACCAACATCAACCAATGATTCCAATAACAATCCTACACCCTATACTTCTATTATCAACCGAAATATATCACTAAACCTCTAGGAATTCAGCAACAACACAACGGTATATGGATAAGGGGGTGTTTGGAAACGGGATTTATATTGAGTTCTTATAAGAATTATGGTGAATTCTCTAAGTATATGGGTTGTTAGGTTCTGAAAACTGATGGATGAGGTATGAGGGTGATGGTAGATCTTTGGAAAATGTGGTGGAGAGTGGTGGTATTCGATGGTGGTGATGGTGGCATAGAGGGATGTTCGGAACAAGGGTTGTCAAGCCTTTATCCCAAAAAATCCCCACTCATGGTGTTCTACACGAATGGAATGGATTTGTATGAGAGTGTGTGAAATGAGAGAGCCTAGGAGGGTATTTATAAGATTTCTGGGGGCCAAAGTACGCCGCACAAACTTATTTGTGCGCCGCACATCGGGTGTTAACGCACTTAGCATTTAATTATCAAAACTCTGAAGAATGAAGAATTATCAAAGGAATTATCCAGAATTATTATGATCATGAACATGGTGAAACTACTCTGAGTTTCGTATATAGTTATATGTTTGAAAAAAATTGAAAAAATTAGAAAAATCGCAACAAAAAAGAGAAGTTAAGTTTGAAGATAATCGTTTCGCAACTACCAAAGGAATTACATGAAGGATCGATTATTCGTTGATACGTCTTAAAGTCAACGATGTAGAGTATTGTATAAAGTGGAAGATATCGCCACTTGCCTTGTAAAGTATGTAAAGTATGGGATGATTGGGAAGTTGACCGTTACGGGAAGACCAACTTAGGTTGTTGTTTTTTATCTATGATCAAGACGTTGTAAATAGTTGTGTCTTTATCATGGTAACGGTCGGGAAAAGTGTCTAGTAACTTGTATTTTAGACTTAATCTATTTGTTTCATTTTTTTATTTAACAACAATTTATATCCCTTCCTAATCATTAACCATGGGTTTTACACGAATGAAGATTTGTATGAGCGTGCATGTCTATTTCATCATTACGGCCACGTATGCATGTCTTAGCTGCCTTGTTGGTTTATTACTATTGGTGAAAGATAGAAGATACATACCCTATATCATTCTTCATCCTAACCCTTGGTTAAACTCGAATGAGGATGTGATCGAACACACATGTCTCTTCCGTCATTACGACCATGTATGTGTGCTTCAGCTGCCTTGTTGGTGTGGTACTTTTGGTAAAAGATTATAGAATGATCAACCCTAAGCCTTATACACAAAAACCCATATTTACCTTTATACTCTTGTTACTCCTTAGCTCTAGTGGGGGAGATATGTATCCTTGCCAAGCTTATGATAGAATCCTCGTCATAACCGAGCAATTGAGCGAATTAGTTATATGTTAAGATATAGATTAGTTGAGTGATTTGAGTGTTCTCATCTACCTATTTCGTGAGGTGTTTGGTTGCGTACTTGAAATAGATCAAATAAATGCTTAACGGAAAATATCCTTAGGGATACATTTTTTGTAAACTTCTAAAGGCTACTTGAGGACACGTAGGATTCAAATGGGGGGATATTTGATTACATCAAATAACGTCTATTTTATAGCATCATTTATCCCATGCAATCAACCCATTTTGTATAATTATTGCAAAGAATTGTTACTTAATCGTTTGTATTTGAGAATTGCAGTAATTATGGAGTACTTGGTGAAGATTGTCTAAAAGGCACGCATTTTGGATCTTAAAAGAATAGTTTGAGAGAGTCTACTGATCTAACAGCCAATACGCTGTATTATTCTAGTCCTATACGACGTATCCAAGACAGTCACTCTTCTCAAAAATGATTTTAAGAAAGAAGAATCTAGGAACATTGATAGACAGATTGCTTTAGAAAAGAGGATCAAACAGCTAGATAATATTGTTTTTAAAAGAGATTAATCTGCACAAACTTTTCACATGTTGACGAAACCTCAGTTTTTCTATGATCATACCACTAAACAAGCTCTAGGTTTTCAAAATCCTTTCTATCTGAAGAAAGCTCAACAGTTAGAACCACAGCTTTATGATGGTAATGTCATTAAGAATACTAGTGCTATTGTGATTCCTGACTCCGAAGAGACCCTAATGCTTGCTGAAGAGAGTCATTTAAAAATGCTTTTAAAACAAAAGGATCCTATGATGTTAGAAAAGAAAGTTAATACTATACCAGTCGATTATGCTGTTCTTAACCAACTTTCTTAAGATTTCGAAACACGATTTATTCCACAAACTGAATTATCTGCTGAACAAGCCTTTTGGTCTCAGAATTCTATGAATTCTCCAGATCCCACTCTTTCAAGTAGACCCACCAAAGTTGAGGTTCAAAAAGAACTTCCTAAAGTCAGCATGGTTAATACGAGTTTGAAGAAACTTAAACACCATCTTGCTGGTTTTGATGTGGTTGTCAAAGAAAGAACCACGGCCACAGCCATCACTAAGGGCTTGTGGGGGTTTGAACATACAAAAGCTTGTTTTAGGGATGAAATAATTCCATTTGTAAAAGCACTGAAGGACTTATTTAATACATTCGATCAATATTTGATTGATGAACTTTCTGAAGTCCAAAATGTCTTTCATCAAATGGAACAGGCTGTGGAACAACATCGTTTAGAGTCAAAAACATTTGAAGTTAAACTGAATAAAGTTTTGAACGAAAATGAACAACTCTTGGAACAAGTCATTAACAAAGATATTGTGAACATAATTATGAATTCTTTTGTGGATAATGCTTGTGTGAATATGCTTGAATGTGAAAAGTGTCTCAAACTTGAGACTGAGCTTCTCAACAAAAAGGATTTCGTTGAAAAAGAGATTTACGATAAACTGTTCAAAAGCTTTACCACTCTTGAAAAACATTGCATCTCTTTAGAAGTTGATTCTCAACTTAATCAGGAAATTTTTCAAAGAGACAATTCTGTGTCAAATCAAAGTGCTCTAAGTTTTGATCAATATTTTGAATTAATGAATTGAAAGCTCAGTCCCAAGAGAAAGACATGGTCATAAAGAAGTTGAAAGAGAGAATTAAATCTCTAAGTGGAAATATGAATGAGGATAAGATTAAAAAGGACTTAGAGGAGATTGAAACAATAAATATTGAATTGGATCATAGGGTGTCAAAGCTTATTGCTGAGAACGAGCATTTGAAACAGACCTATAAGCAACTTTATGACTCGATTAAACCAACACGTATTCGATCAAAAGAACAATGTGATGATTTAATTAATCAAGTCAATCTAAAGTCTGTAGAAATTTCTGATTTAAATGTTAATCTTTAGGAAAAAGTTTTGGTAATTACAACTCTCAAGGATGACTTAAGGAAACTTAAAGGAAAAGCTCTAGTTGATAATGTTGTTACGAAACACACTATTGATCCAGAGATGCTTAAGATTGATGTGGAACCAATAACCCCTAAATTGTTGAATAAAAAGACAGCTCACTCTGCCTATATTAAGCACACTCAGGAAGACACTGCAGTTCTTAAGGATCTAGTTAAACATGTTAAAGCTAATTATCCACTAGACTATTCCTTAGAATCCGCCTGTAGGTATATTAAACAAATTAATGAGTTGCTTACAAACATTAGTAAAACATGCCCTAGTATCAACAATTCTGGTGAATAATTAGTAGCTGTGGCCCCAAAGAACAAGGACAAAAGAGTTAGATTCACTGAGCCCATCACATCCTTAGGAAACACTATCACAAAAACAGCCTCTGCATCAAACCTAGTTTCTAACAGACCTATGTTATCTTCTAAAGGAGTAAAATTGTCTACTAGTGCTAGTGGATCACAGCCTTCAGGCAATACAAAGAAAGATAAGATTCAGCCAACACCAAGTAGTACTCAGAAGAATAAAGTAGAAGCATACCCTAGGAAAGTTAAATTTAGTTTGAAAAATAAAGACTGTGTTGTTGCACCTAAAGGAACTGCTAATGTGCAGCATTCCAAGCTTAATGCAAATTCTAAACTTAAATGTGTTAAGTTTAATGGTTGCATGCTTTCTGATAATCATAATTTGTGTGTTCTTGATTTTATCAATAATGTGAATGCTCGTATAAAATCTAAATCTGTTATGAGAAGTTCAAAGAGAAAAGTTTTAAAACCAACAGGAAAGGTGTTTACAAATATTGGATATATCTGGAGACCTACTGGTCGAACCTTCACTATAGTAGGAAATACATGCCCTTTAACTAGGATTACCATAACTTTTGAAGTGCCCCTTAGGAAACCAACTGCTCTAGATAATGAAACACCTAAACCTGTCGTAACAATAGTTTACTTACGGAAACCTAGGAAATCTAAAACTAATGTTCCTGTTAGCAAATCTAAGGTTTTAAATCTGTATCTGCTAACAAAAAGGAACCCAGTTAATCTTGGGGATCCATAGTTTCCAATGTTCCATCTTCCTCTCTTGGTGAATGCAGGTCATCCAAATTATTCTCTGGTATTTGGACTCCGGCTGCTCCAAGCATATGACTGGAGATCGCTCTCAGCTTACCAATTTCGTCAATAAATTTTTGGGTACAGTCAAATTCAAAAATGATCACGTGGCAAAGATATTGGAATATGGTGATTATCAGATTAGGAATGTTATGATATCAAGGGTTTACTACATAGAAGGACTTGGACATAACTTATTCTCCATTGGGCAATTCTATGATTCAAACCTTGAAGTTGCTTTTCGTCAATACACCTGCTTAATTCATAATCTAGAAGGTGTTGATCTATTGACTGGATCTCGAGGAAACAATCTATATACTCTGTCTCTTGGAGATATGATAGCATCCTCTTCTATATGTCTCTTGTCAAAGGCCTCAAAGACTAAGTCCTGGCTATGGTACCGATGTCTGTCTCATTTGAACTTTGGTGCAATCAATCACTTAGCTAGACAAGGTCTTGTTCGGGGTCTCCCTAAGCTAAATTTTGAAAAGGACCATCTGTGTTCTGCTTGTGCAATGGGCAAAAGCAAGAAGAAAGCCCACAAACCTAAATCGGAAGACACTAACTAAGAAAAACTCTATCTTTTACACATGAATCTTTGTGGACCAATGTGTGTCGCAAGTGTTAATGGAAAGAAGTAGATCCTTGTCATTGTCGATTATTACTCTTGATTTACGTAGGTTAAGTGCTTAAGGTCAAAAGATGAAGCTCTAGATTTCATAATCAAGTTTCTTAAGATGATCCAAGTGTGGCTTAAGATACGTGTCTGATGAATCAGAACAGATAATAGAACTGAATTTGTAATCAAACCTTACGTGAATATTATGATAAGGTTGACATCTCTCATGAAACATCTGTTGCTCACTCTCCACAGCAAAATGGTGTCGTCAAAAGATGTAATCGTACGCTAATTGAAGCAGCCCGCACAATGTTGATTTATGCAAAAGCTTCGTTATTCTTATGGGCAGAAGTAGTTGCTATCGCATGTAATACCTAAAATCGTTCCATCATACGTCTTTGTCGCGGCAAAACACCATATGAGCTTTTACATGACAAACTTCCTGATTTATCATTTTTCTATGTATTTGGTGCACTCAGCTATCTGACAAATGACAATGAGAACTTGGGTAAGTTACAACCAAAGACTGATATTGGAATTTTCATTGGCTATGCACCCACAAAGAAAGCATTTCGAATTTACAACCGCCATACTAGACGAATCATTGAGACAATTCATGTAGATTTTGATGAGCTAACTGCGATGGCTTCTGAACACAGCAGTTCAGGACCTGCACTTCATGAAATGACTCTTGCAACAATCAGTTCAGGACTTGTTCCAAATCCTCCTCCTTCAATACTATTTGCACCACCTTCAAGAACTGATTGGGATCTTTTGTTCCAATCGTTGTTTGATGAATTACTCACTCCTCCAACTAGTGTTGATCACCCAGCCCCTAAAGTCATTTCTCCAGTTGATGAAGTAATTGCTCCAGAACCCACTGTATCAATCGGTTCACCTTCCTTAAGAACAGCTGACCAAGATGCACCATCACTTAGTAACTCTCAAACAACACCCAAAACTCAATCTCCTATCATTCCTAGCTATGTTGAAGAAGACAATCATGACTTAAATGTTGCACACAAGAATAACGATCTGTTCTTTGGTATTCTAATTCTAGAAAACGATTCTAAAGCATCTTCTTCTTCGGATGTTATTCATACTGTTGTGCAAACTGCTGCTCCAAATTCAGAACACGTTACCAAATAGACCAAGGATCATCCTTTAGACAACATCATCGGTGAACTCGACAAACCTATTTCCACAAGACTTCGACTCCATGAACAAGCGTTATTTTGTTACTATGATGCCTTTCTCACATCAGTTGAACCAAAGAACTATAGAGACACATTAACTCAAGCATGTTAGACTGAAGCAATGCAAGAGGAGCTTAATGAATTTAAGCATCTTGAAGTCTAGGAACTAGTTCCTCGTCCAGATAAGGTGATGGTTATTACTTTAAAATAGATCTACAAGGTGAAACTTGATGAATTAGGAGGAATTCTAAAGAACAAGTCTCATTTAGTTGCTCGTGGTTACTGTCAAGAAGAGGGAATTAATTTTGTGGAATCTTTTGCTCCAGTGGCTTGACTTGATGCTATTCAAATATTCCTTGCATATGCTGCTCACATGAATATGATCATCTACCAAATGGATGTTAAGACGGCATTCTTGAATGACATTCTACGCGAAGAAGTTTATGTCAGCCAACCGGACGGGTTTATGGATCAAAACAATCCGAATCATGTGTATAATCTTAAGAAGGCTCTCTATGGGTTGAAACAAGCTCCTCGTGCGTGGACAGCAAGCGCTCCGTCAAGCATGGTACGATCTATTAATCGATGTTTCTAACTCCACTATCAAGAATTCTCTAAAGGAACCATGGATCTCATATTGTTCATCAGAAGGCAAGACAAAGATATTCTCCTGGTACAAATTTATGTTGATGATATAATTTTTGCGTCTACTACACCTAAACTATGTGACCAAAATTTCAAAAATAATGTGTTCAAGTAGTTTAAGAATGTCGATGATTGGGTAAAAATATCATTTTTTTCTAGGACTTTAGCAGGTTTCACAAAGTCTAGAGGCATCTTTATAAACCAGTTTAAATATGCTCTCAAATCATTGAAAAAATATGGTATGTGAAACTAGTGACCCCCGTGGATACTCTAATGGTGCGAAATCCAAACAGGATAGAAATACACCAGGGAAAGCCGTTGATCCTGACAGCACACTATCGTGGAAGTGGTGGGCCCTCCGCGCCCCCATATGTATCTACACAGGCCAGTAGATGCCAGGAACCTTTACATTTGTTGATGTATGCTGTGCCCGGTTATCAGGTCAAGCCTAAACAAGCACTTACATGGACTGTAACAAAGAATCTTTAAATACCTACAAGAGGAGAACGCGTTAATAGGGGACATGGTATCCAAAGGATTTCTTCTATTGCTCTAACAGCTTATGGTAGACTACGATGATCATGCGGTTTGCCAAGTTAGGATACTAAGACTAAGGTACATCTGGAAGATGCAAATATTGGGAAAATGCTTGTTAGTTGTCATCAAAAAAGAGCAGAAAAGCACTGCGATATCCAGTACTAGACAGAAGTCTAAATAATATAGCCTTGTCTGACTGTTTGTGCTCAAAGCCTTTACGTGAGCGATCAGCAAGTCTTACCAGGACTATGGCTTGGATTCAATAAATATTCTAATGTACTGTGATAACAAAATCAGGCCTAGTTCAGGCCTTATGCTTGAGCCAACAATGTTCAAACATTCTCGAATCCAAAAACATATTGACATCATATACCACTTCATAAAAAGTGCAAGTTGTAAAATGGATAAGTATAGGCTTTCAATTTTGTCAAAAGCGGAGATATCAGCTTGGTCAGACATCTTCACTAAAGCCCATGGGAGCAGAGAGAAAGAATTGCATTTTTTATCACAAGCCTGGGAATAGCGTAAGTTTTAGCGCCATAGAGGAGACCCTGAAACAATTGGTAGATGAAGCTGAAGAATAGTGGTAGGTACATAATTCAAATATCTTCAATATAGGTGTATAATAAAAAAAAACCTAAAAACGCCAAAAAATTTTTCATTTTCAGAAAACCTTTATAAAAACAAAATCACAAAAATTTAAACACCTTTTATACAATCAAAATACAAAAATATAAAATATTTAAAACCAAAGAAAAAATTAAAAATGTGAAAAATATAAAAAGAGATAATAATGGCATGTCTTCTTAAAATCGATAACATTTACGGTCTTAGAAATGCCATTCAATAATGATACGAGGCTGTAAATGAAGTTCGAGCAGAAGTTCCAAATGTTCTCAAAACATGCCAAAAATGGATTGCTATTATTTCAGATAGCAACATGGTCATCATCTTAAAGGCAAATATTTCAAAAAGAAAACTTGACCTCTCAACGGGAATTTATTCTCGGGCATGGTCTACTTAATGACCATGCAAAAGCTTGTGTTTACTTTGCAACACAACCCGTCCTTTCTATATTACCATGAGTGTACGTGTCAGTGCGCTTATGTGTCAAAATAAGAGAAATCTTATTTTTATTGGTAAAAAGTCGTTTTCACAATGAATCAGTGTTTTCAATGATCACAAAAAGATTTTCAAAGACAATTCGACCACTCAAATAATGACAACAACTCTTTAAATAGAAAACGGGTCGTTATTTAAGGGGAGAAAGCGTCATCAAATAATCTTTTAAAACGGTCTTTCAAAATAAGCATAAAATAAACTGATAAAGTTTTTTATAATGACGGATCACAATTTCAAGGGGAGTTAATTTATATTAACTATAAGAGCTTTAAATGTCCTTTGTTTAAAACTTTATGGACTTACTTGAACTTTAAGACTTAGTGAATTCAGGCTTTAAACTACATTCGATCAATATTGCCAACACCTCATAGTTTGTAAAAGACTTAGGAATGCTTGGAAATACTTTCATAGTTTTAAAAGCCTTGAAGTTGATTCTCACGGAATAGATTTAAGCTTATTAATTCTTCGAACATGATCTCTAATGTGTGCGTATAAGGTTTTGCTGATTCCGAGGTGTCGAAACCAGCAAGGGGGAGGATTAGATGTATACATGATAGAGTCCATGGCCTTCTTTTAAGCTTGTCTTCATGGTTAGCTTCTTTTGATTTTTAGGCCTTCTTTGTTTCTTTTGGGTGTACTATTTCAACCTCATGGGGAAAGAGACATATCATCATCATTTAGTATACATCATTTGAGTTCCCAGGGGGAAGTGTTAGGAGAATAATTATTTAAAACGTGAGAAGAATTCTTTCTGATTCAATAAATGCTTCCTCAAACGGTTAATCACTAAGCTTATTCTTAAAAAGAGTAGAAATATTTGATAAAAGAGGTACACATAGGTTTGATAAGTATGATGATTCCTTAAGTTAGTCAGTATTCTGTAGAAAGAAATGAGTACATTTGGGACTTAGTTGACTTAGGTGTTATCATTTCGACTACTTAAAAGGAATAATTGTGACATCCGGGACTTAGTTGACTTTGGTGTTTCAATTTATATCATCTATATCATATAAGGAGAAATGCGAACATCTGGGACTTAATTAACTTTGGTGTTACGATTTCAAATTAATTGTGTACTTCAGATATTTTGGTTTTTTACATCAAGACTTCTTAATGCGGATTGCAAGAAAGTTTTGAATCTACTCAAGAAAGGATTGTTGTTTTAGGGGGAAGCTAAGACAACTTCTTAAGAGAGACTACGAGGAAGACCTACGGTTGCTACAAAAGAACCATATGATTCTATCATATGATGTTCTCATCATTCAGGTCAAACCTCGTACATAATAAACTTGTGAATTTGTATATATATAGTGTAGACTTATGGTGATGATAAGGAGTGCTCGAGTACAAAAATTTTCAATTATTTCTTAGTAAATTCAAAAAAATTCAACCTTTTGTACTCAACACTGTCTTATATACCCTCAAATTGTGAGGGGGATCATTAAAATGTTCCTAATTGTTATTGTGTAACATTTTGTTCCCGAACATTTAATCAATTGATATCCAAAATATCATGGGATTAACATTTTGGATAAGGGGAGAAAATGTGATTAAACTGAACCTAACTTGTATCGAAATGTGATCATATAAAATGGACTCAATGCACTCTACGCTTAGCATGTACTATGATTTCGATGCACATGTTAAAGGGGAGCTTTTAGTGATGATGAAAAACTCTCAAAGTGTAAATCTTTTAATATTTATATCAAACACTTTGATTGAACTTTTCAATGATTTTGAATGATTGTGATGGAATACCCAAAAGACTGACCATATACTTAAATTTATGGAGTTATAAGGTGGTTAGGCATAGGTATTCAAATCCCATGATCTAGCCAGAACCGGAGGGATCTACCCAGGGATATCCACTAGTTAGTGTAGAAGTTCTTAGGTATGATACAAAAGGAGTAAAAGAGAGAATAAGGGAATAGTGCCGACTGAGATGGAGCTAATACTGGAACAAACCCAACAAGGTAATAGTCATGAAGTCTCGGTAAGCGCTGAAGGGGTTGAAGAATGAAAAATAAATGTAAGGATAAAGGGTGAAAAGAAAGAAGCTCTCCATACACTTAGGCATAAACCGGGTCAATACATAAACTATCAGAAACACTAAGTTGTTGTCTGACATTGAAGACAGTCATGGACCTAGTGACGCTATGCACAACCTTCCCTAGCCACTCAAGGTCTCTCAACAGACTCTTGTTTCATTTCTCACGGAGATTACACGCATTTATATCGACTTTCTCACTCCGAGTTAGTTGATATTGAAAAGGTGAAAGTCTGCTCCAGCCTCTAATCACTAAAACCAAAGTGCACTATTGAGTCTAGAGCTAAAAGAGATCAATTATAAATCTCATTAAGACACTTGTCAAAATTGTGCTTGCTAAGTCACACAATGTGAATTACAAGATATATATTAAAGAGTCCTATGCATTATCCTTGTGATTTTGCCAGAACATCCGAGTGATACTTAAGTATTCACAGTGAAGATGGAAATCCTGCTTGAGCCAACATCAAACAAGCTCATGGTAGGTGACTTGTGTGATTCTTATGAATCAAACTTGTGACAACTAGAAAGCAACAATGGTGCGATTCTTTATTTATCAAACCTGTTCCAGTTATGGATCGACGGTTCATGAATTTTGAATTGCTTAAAACTCTCGATGTGTCACAAAACCACTTTAGCAAGTGACATGTAGATTGATTTTCAAATCAATTTTTCTATTTAATCGGTGAGACGGTAACTCACTGGTTCACTCTTATCGTGCTGTCTGCTTTGAGACGTTATGATAATGAGAACACACTGAGTATGATGAATCTAATACATATGTGTTAAAAAGATTCAATACTACAGCTGGAAATCCTGTCAAGAAGATTCTTCATAAATTGAATCTATCTGATCACAAGTCAATCCTCACAAATTCGAAGGTTACTCCAACCAAACCCGGGCGAATGATAAAGCCATATTCGTCCTCCTAATTTATTGCTAACTGTTTTATTTTAGGAATATATAAAGATGGTCATGGAGGCACCTGGTTCTAGCTAACTCATAAATCCATAGCCGCATGCTCACTCGACCGACATTTATAAAGATACCATGAAAGCTCAAGCACATGTTTCAAGACTTCTGCTACTCTGATACTGTACGTCTTTCTTGAAGTGACGAAGTATTAAAGTCAAAGAATTTCAAAGAAGTTTCCATCACTCTGATACCGAACGTCTTTCTCGAAGTGACGAAGTGTTAAAGTTAAAGAATATCAAGAAAGATGGTTACACTCGCTTTCAAACATCAAGAATAGTATGAGCATATCGGTCCAGAAGTCACAAGATCACAAGAAGGCAAAGATTACAAGAAGGCGAATAGAGATTATGCTTGGTTGATGATCTTAAAAATCTTAAAAGATCACATACAAGTCAAGAAAAAGATACAAGCTAAAGCCTAAAAGTCTAAAGATTGATGCATCAAGATTCACAAGATAAAGAACATGTTAACAAGACTACGAGCTAAAGATTGAAGACATTCATAGAATGTGGAGTTTAAGTTTTTGTAAATTGGAGTGACCTCCCTTAGGGGGAGATTGTTAGGAATCCCAAAAAGGATCGGTCACTCCATGTATTTTACGTGTTTAGCTCGTAGTCCACAATGTATTGTTTAGTAAGCTAACCGGGCCAAAGATAAGGAAAATCCCTTGGAAAGCCCACAAAGCCCTTCCATGGCCGGCCATAGATACTATATAAACTCCTCTCCATGCCTTGGAGAGGTGGTTGGTTGGTTGTATGTTTCATTTTTTACTTAATGCATTTCATGTTCTTTACTTTCTCTTACTAGAAAATACATCCTTCATTCCTACTTTCTCTCTCTAGTTCTTGTTGTTAAAGATTACTCATATTCTACATGATAGGCTCAGAGGGTTGTACTAGGGTATCCTGCACTAAAAATAAACGTATGGCAAAGGTGTGAGATAGTTAAATATTCGATGTGACCATAATAACAGCTATAGGTTTAAAATATGGGTTAATCCTAGTGCCTTTTTTCTAGCAAATCCTAATACTTACTATGCGATCTCGGGATGCATCACAAAAACAAGTTCTAGAATTTAATATACTACCGGTACACTCAAATAATTTAATACCTATACCAATGCTCCAGAAAAGGCGACAAAGACCATACGTACACATCCGTAACAACGGAATAGACACATATGACTGCATTCGAACCTTAACTCGAGAAAGCTAAAGGTACAAATTATCTTGGGTATCAATAATGGATACCCGAATTCCTAAAGATCTAAAGGCGAACCTCACATTTTTGGGGTGAAATTTTGATTCCTATCCATGAGACGCTATTAATACTTGGTTTTCGTCGGTATGTGTCATAAAAAAAATTAAAATTTGGGTCAAAATTACCTTTTTATGCTATGTTTTGATATATTACCCATCATTTTAAGGAACAAGCAAATGTCAAATGAAGGAATAGTTTCTAAGGCTTATTTTCCCCATACACTTAAGTTGAACATTGTCCTCAATGTTCTATAGAAGTACTCGTAAAAACGAATAAAGGGATAAGAAAACAAGGAAAAGAAACTAGTACTCCCCTGGTTTGCTCAATAATGGAGAAGAAACATGTGATAATTGGTTAAATCATCCTCTAAGAATTGTCTAATGAAACTTCCTAAGAACTTCCAAGCTTCTTCTCGTCAAATATAACATGTAATCAAAGACAAAGACAACTACACTAAGCAGAAAATAGACGGGATAGATATAAATACAATGAGAGTTTAGGGTTTTGACTCTATAAAAATAGTAAAGATAGGATGAGAGTAATGATGTAATCATAGGTTTATGCAGGTTTACAAAAGAATTACAAATTTTAAATATTGCACATTTTATTTTTCACAAATACTTGAAAAAAAATTCGAATTTTTACATTACTGGAGACGCGACGTCGTCGGGTGTTAATCCCGACGCTGTCTCTAGGGTCTGTAAAAAAAATTCTTCGCTTTTAATGAGAAATTTCCTGCACGCAATTTTATTAGTTAAATCTGAAGAAAGCACTGTATAAAAACTTGGAATTAATCATTACAATCATATGACTCGAAACTAACGCGAATTAATCTAAACAAAATATTTTAAATGTTTGAATTTGGTTCTTAAAAACCGAATATATTCCCCTACACTTTTTTTGTTGCAAAATACCTTTGATTGCAAATAAGACAAGGTTATAAACAAACAAAGCATGATTACAAAATTAATTCAAACATAATAAAACAAACAATAAAGAATTAAAACACATGACACTCCTAAGTGCGGGAAAAATAAACATTGGGTTGCCTCCCAAGAAGCGATTTTCTTTATTTATGAGTCTTGTAGCTAGACTCGAAGTTACACGTTCTTACGTCACTTCTCCTTCATCATCCATCTCGTCTTCAATTTTGACAGGAGCAGGTCGCTCATTTTTGAAGTTTTTTTTCCTCCATCGGTCAAACTCTATCTCCTTTTCTTGGTGAAGTTTTATCTTTTCCTCCCATTCCAAGACTAGCCTATTCACAGTTATAGTAGGGGTTATAGGCTCTATATCATTTTTAATCCCTTTCTAGTCCTTACAAAGGGATTCAAGTATCCTATTGAAGCTTATCTTACTCTTTCCAGATCTTAGAGTTATGGTACCCTTATCAAACTTAATCGCGGCCTTAGCCGTTGTCAGGAATGGTGTTCCTAAGATGAAAGGGCTCTTCTCTTTTTCCTTAATGTATAAAATTATAAAGTCTACGGGGTACACATGCTCAACAACCTCAACTAATACGTCCTCTTCTATTCCTAAAGGCTAGATATACGAGTGGCTAGCTAGGGAGAGTCTAATGTCCATCTCAGCAGGCCATTCGTCAGTTAGTTTCATGTAGGTAGAGAGGGGTATGTAACACCCCCATTTTTACAAGATAGCAGCGGAAGCTAATCTGAGGTATTACTTTAGAGTACAACATTCACAATCATAGAAAACGACTTAAAAGAGACGTTTTTAAAAGATACGTTATCATTCATTTAAAATCAGAGTTTTACAAAGG
>BQNB010033159.1:0-49255 GCA_026074375.1 Tanacetum coccineum | reverse complement strand
AAATTGTATATCATACAAAGATTTTTTTAAGCATAGTAGCAATGTTTGTCAATTGGTTTGTGTTTATGTATGTGTTTTTTTTTCATGACCCGCCCGATCGGCCGACGAGCTTTTTTTTGAACAACAATTTTATTGAAACAAAACTAGCAAGAAGCTAGCAATTACACAGTGACAAGATTCGGGTTTTTAACCCAATCGTACCAACTAAACGACACATTACATCTATACCTACACCAATGAAAAGACATCTATAACTACATCATCAAAAAACAACGCATGCGAAGGAGGTTTAGAATAAAAAATGAGCTTATTACGAAACGACCATAAGTGCCACCACATGACATAGAAAACACCTTCGAACATCTGTTTATGCATAGAAGAAATCCGCAGGTTCACAAGCCAATTATACCAATCTTCGTATGATTCGACCTCAACATAAGGAACATCCCACCAACGAGTGATCTTGCGAACAATTTGTCTAACCATGCAACAAGAGAAGAACAAGTGTCTAGACGTCTCCACCTCATTCCAAGCATGAACCCGAGACATAGACCCTCCCACTTTCGATCCAAGATACGTAAATGAAGTTTTGAGAATAAGACATCCAAGCTTCGACGCAACACCTTTAACCTTGTCACTATCCACATTAACACCCAAAATTTTACTCTTGCTCATATTAATCCTTAGACCAGAAGCCCGATAAAAACATTCAAGAACATGAATTAAAGTAGAAATATTACCATCAAACCATTGTCCCATGAAAACCACATCATCCACGTAAAACAAGTGAGAAATACTCAACGAACATGTTGAGCTTCATTAATTAATCAAGAAGAAGTCTCAAGTTCTTAGAATTAGGTTCTAATTTTTTTGTACAATTTGGTTATAGTTTTCACATTATAAGTATTTGAGACATTGGTTGTTTGAGTGTTTGTTTTAAAAAGAATGTAAGGCTTTCCTGGTTCACTTATGGCGATTTCTTTTTTGGTTTTACTCAAATATTTTATTTGAGATCAAATCGGTTCATATTTATTAGAGATTAACGTTTATTAAGTAAAATTTATGAACCGAAGAATCAAAAGTGTGTTAATCCAATAATAGAGGTAGCTAGTATAGAAAAAAAATGGCAGATTGTTTATGGGTGAAACTGTGTGGTCAAATCTTTTTCTAGTTAGAATACTCTCGGATTTCGACATGTTATTACTTATATAGCATCCTTTGAAAAAAAACATATACAAGTAATTATCGGTATAACTTGTTATTGATATATATAAAAATAGAATGAACGGTTAAGTTATTTTGGCATTTGTTGAATGCAGATATGAGCGAAGAGTCACAAACTGCCTCCCACATGGAAGAGGAAGTTGATTATGAGTTGAAAGCTGACATTGAAGGTTTGTTTTTGTAATGCTCTCTTTTTATGGCTATTTTTGGTTCATAATGCTTGTTCTGAAGCAGAGAGATTTATATTCGATAAACTGGTAGTAGTTTCTTTTCTTTATAATATCTAAGAGAATCCTCCTTTTCCCATTCTATTGCAGATAAGGTGGAAAAGACTAAGAAGAGGCACCTGAACGTGGTATTTATCGGTCATGTTGGTGGGTTTATTTTCTTTAACTAGTTCATCAAACTCACAAAAATTTTATTGCTTAGATAGTTCTCCATGTATATAGGAGATCATATCTCTCAAGTTTATTCTTTGATTTCGACACTGGTTTAATAGTAAAAAATAAGAATTATAACCTGAATTCATCATCTGATCATATATTTTTGTATCATTTGGGCTAAAGATTCTGGAAAGTCTACAATTGGAGGCCAAATACTATATCTTAGTGGTCAAGTCGACAAGCGCACAATCGAAAAATTTGAAAAAGAAGCTAAGGATAAACATAGAGAGAGCTGGTAAGCCATCCTTGATCTTTAATTAGCTGCACATTTTTTGAATTTTTGTACTGCTTTTGAACCAAAGACACGGTTTAATGTCACCACTTCGCTCACAAAGTTTGTAAGCTTCCTACTTTTATAATTGAGATCAACATAATATGCAATCATAAATTCATAATGAAGCAAATACTCCTTTCTGTGATTTTTGAATATGAACCAGACGTGTTTCGTCATTTGTTCCATGAATGGATCTTTCTCATATCCTATAGTCTTTAAACATAGTGTTTAATTCTATAAGGCCTTTATTTTTATGTCTTTTATACAGATGATGACATTTGTGGTTGTTTCTTTTCTGGGCATTTGACATACAATTTCAAGTGATAAAATAACTTTTAACTTTTGGTTCACCCTAGGTATATGGCGTACATTATGGATATTAATGAAGATGAGAGGGTCAAGGTATAATTAATCCACTTCCCTTAACAAATTTTATTGTTGTATTGATTTCAATATTGACACATGTAGTTCTTTAATCTGATCATTGTAGGGGATAACAGTAGAAGTTGGGAGAGCACATTTTGAAACAGAAACTACACGATTTACTATATTGGATGCACCGGTAATGATCCTTTCCATGATACCTTTTTAGTAGCAAAATAGAAAAAAAAACCTTTATTGTCATTAAAAAATGACATTTTATCAGTATCCAAACAGCTAAACAGCGTTGTGCATTAGTAGTTATTAATATTAGTTATCTTGTATGTTTGGCTTGTATTGATCTTTTCAAAAATATTCAATTTTTTATTTGAATTTTTATTCTCATCTTTTAGGGTCATAAAATTTATGTACCTAATATGATCACCGGTGCTTCTCAAGCTGATATAGGTGTACTGGTAAGCGTTTTCGTTAAATCAGCTTTTTAGCCTGTATTGTGATAACTTATAACTTACGAGTTTGTTATCATGCACAAACATACACACACTCAGGTCATATCTGCTCGGATAGGGGAATTTGAATCTGGATAACGTTTAACTAGCAAAGACTTTGGGCGTCTCTAAGCTGGTGGTTGTTGTTAATAAAATGGATGATCCAACCGTTAATTGGTCAAGACAGAGGTACTAATGTAGCCAGTGTTGAAGTTTGCTTTGCTTCATAACAAAAAATTAATTCTTATATTTACTATTTACTTCTGTAGGTATGAAGAAATTATGTCCAAAATGTCTCATTTTTCAAGTCTTTAAGATACAATGTGAATAAAGGTATTGAATTATCACCTTTCGTATTATATTTGTTTGTTAATATTCTTTTCTTTACGCTTGTTTTGACATATGGATTTCTAACCATTACGCGCTAGCTACATAAATATTTTTGGATATTGTTTGTTGTGGTTAGGTCTTTAATTTTAAGTAATTGTAGTAATATTGTTTTCTGTCAATGGTTGTAGATATTATGTTTCTTCCAATATCTGGTCTGCGCGGCACCAACATTCAAACAAGAGTGGAAAGAGACGCGTGTTCATGGTTTGATGGTCAATGTCTCTTTGAAGCTCTTGATGGTATCGAAGTTGCTCCATTAGATCCAAATGGTCCATTCAGGTCTCACGTCCTTTAACAATTTATTTGCATTTTCCTAAAGAATAAAGTGAATTAGATTTATTATTAATACCTTGATATATAATTTTCAGAATGCCTATTATGGACAAGGTCAAGGAGTTGGGGACTGTTCTTATGGGAAAAGTATAATCTGGCAGTGTACATGAGGGCGATAACCTTCTAATTATGCCAAACAAGGTGCTTTCTTCAATGATATATTTTTCATTTTTCTAAGGTTCTTTTTCCCATTGTTTGTATGTTCCTTCCAAATACCAATAAGCAGGAGGGAACTTGTGTAAATTCTACAGGTTCAGGTGAGAGTTGTAGCTATATATTGTGATGAAGAGAGAGTAAGGAGTGCGGGACCTGGTGAGACTTTAAGTGTCCGAGTATCTGGGATTGAAGTAGAAGACATACGATCGGGCTTTATTCTTTCTAGCATCGGTATGTTTTCTTTCTAAGGTCAATAATAGAGTTCTGTATACATTATCCACCTATTTTTATCTATTTTATATTTTATACGTCTTAGCAAGGTTTAACTTTCTATGCTTTTTATGCAGAAACCCCAATACCCGTAGTTCAGAAGTTTATAGTTCAGTTACAGATTCTTGAACTGGAAGTGTTAGGTTTTCTATTCCCTAACTAGATTAACATGCAGCAGAAATAATAATTAATCTAGGGCTAGAAGGGAACTAAACCCTAAAGGATCTAAATCTAATTAACTAAAACTTAAAAGAAAATAAATTAATAAATAAATAAATAAAAGGAAAATACTAACCTTTGAGAAAATCGAATTTCTCACACGCGGACCACCTTGGTCAAACTTGGAGGCGAGTACCCAAATGAGAGTACCTATAATGGCTCACACCCACAAACCAAGATAAACTATTATTCGAACTCCTAGGGTCCCGTCAATACGAAAGACTCTTACAAGGAGTAAGAAATAGATAGTTAGAATTGAATCATGAAGACCTAGGCATGCCCCTCTATTTATATCCAAAAGGAGGGGGTTGAGTTGTCTCCTTAGGGCGATGTAGGACATCCCCCAAAAACATCCCGCGCCTTGTTACGGCGTAACACCAAAAGTGGTTACGCCGTAACCTATTCTTCGAAACCTTTTCTCTTTTACGGTTCACTGAGGGCGACCCAAAAAGGACTCTACTTTTGACGATAGTCTTACCAATTAGTTATGAACTTGGACACTAATTCCAACAGTCTCCCACTTGGACAATTCATCAACTATAATTGGTCTAAGCCTATCCCGATCAACTAAGCAGAGAGTGCCATCCAATGCAACTGCTAAACTCTAAATCATTTTAGAGTCAGCCCTTAGATAAGCGATCAACTATTCCTTTGTTCTACTGATATCGTGTGAACCTGAGACATGGATTTTAATCAATCTCTAGGTTCAACATTATGTTTCTCGATTTCCGATTATTTGACTATATGAGACTACTGAATTGAACACATCAATTTAGTCCCGGCTAGGCCTAGCACATTTAAGTCAACATTTAATCATCGAGGGGCCCATTGATATCGCTTTCCCTTTTAGGCGAAAGGAACAAATAAACTTTGAATACATAGAACTAGTCAACAAATCATGTCATACCTAGAGTATCCTTTATAACCGGCATTTACGCGCAGCGTTTGAACAAACTAAAGTATAACAGACTTGAAAAACTAGAATCTCGATGCATCTCCATTTTAAGAATAGAAGACATTATCATCTTAGAATTACTTGTGATTTTAATCCATGAAGTAATCTCTCTAAGTGCGGGTTTCTCCTATACTTAACTCCCATTAAGTACTCATGAGTGTTGCAGCATTCTCTATGCTATGTCTAATCTCCATAGACAATCTACTAACACTCCATGACAGTCTTAAATCAATACTTACTTCCTTATAGCATGAACGACTGAGGAGGATTGAGTAAACTAAGTACTCAGGAAGTGGTTTCTAAACATGCAAAAATGAAACACAATGACAATTAATAGTAAATGGTAGAACACTTTCATATAAATAAATCTCCATTATTTAATCACCAAATCTATTACAATATCAATCATTGTTTATAATGTTTCGAATTCAAACTAACAACTAAAACTTTATTTTATCTTTCAATCCTATGCTCCAAGCATGTTCATCGTGTTTGGACTTAGCCAATGCCTTTGTGAATGGATCAGCTGAATTATCCTCTGATCGTACGTCTTTCACAATCACGTGTCCTTCTGCTACTTTGCTTCGAACAAAATGGTATTTTTTGTCAATATGCTTTGACTTTCCGTGATCTTTGGGTTCTTTAGTCAAGGTGACTGCACTCTCATTATCACAGAATATTTCAATGGGGTCTTGTACTGTTGGAACAACTCCAAGATCTCTAATGAAACCCTTCATCCAGATAGCTTCCTTTGAAGCCTCACAAGCCGCAATATACTCAAACTTGCACGTAGAGTCTACCACTGTATCTTGCTTGGAACTTTTCCATGTCACAGCTCCCCCCCATTCAGTAAGAATATCCAACCAGACTGCGACCGAGTATCATCTTTATCTGTTTGCTAACCAGCATCACAATAACCAGTCACTCTGAGTTCCTTTTCTCCACCATAAACCAAGAACCTGTCTTTAGTATTTCTTAAATACTTAAGAATATTCTTTACAGCTGTCCAATGACCTTCGCCAGGATTCTGCTGATGTCGACTCACCATGCTCAAAGCAAAGGAGACATCAGGCCTTGTACACGTCATGGCATACATGATCGATCCTATAGCCGAAGCATATGGGACTCGACTCATTTTGTCCAGTTCATCATTAGTTTTCGGACATAGATCACTACTAATCTTTATGCCATGATGTAAGGGTAGATTCCCTTTCTTAGAATTATCCATTTTGAATCTTTTCAAAATTTTATCTAAGTACGTATCCTGACTAAGTCCTATAAGACGTTTTGACCTATCTCTGTAAATCTTAATACCAAGAATATATGCTGCATCTCCCAAATCTTTCATAGCGAAACATTTCCCCAACCAGTCTTTTACACTTTGTAATGTTGGGATATCGTTTCCTATAAGTAGTATATCATCCACATATAATACTAGGAAGACTACAATACTCCCACTGATTTTGACATATATACAGGACTCATCTTCGCTTCTAGAAAATCCAAACTGTGTGACTTTCTCATGGAAGCAAAGATTCCAGCTACGAGAAGCCTGTTTAAGTCCATAAATGGCCTTTTGAAGCTTGCACACTCTTTTAGGATACTTTGCATTTTCAAAACCTTCTGGTTGTGCCATAAACACATCCTCTGTCGGTTTTCCGTTAAGGAAAGCAGTCTTGACATCCATCTGCCATATTTCATAATCATGAAACGTAGCTATGGCAAGCATTATCCTAATTGACTTTATTTTAGCTACTGGTGAGAAGGTTTCCTCATAATCAATCATGTGGGTTTGAGTATAACCCTTCGCAACCAACCTAGCTTTATAAGTGTGTACTTTCCCATCCATGTCTGTCTTCTTCTTGAAGATCCACTTACAACCTACCATCTTAAGACCGGTTGTAGTGTCAACCAAATTCCAAACTTGGTTGTCATACATAGACTGAATTTTGCTTTTTATAGCTTCCTTCCACTTAGCAGCCTTAGGGCTTGCCATCGCTTCCTTGTAGTTAGCAGGCTCATCCAATTCACTTAGTGTACTATCACTAATCTTGTCCTCTTCAATATGGAAACCATAGTAGAACTGAGGATCCTGAGAAGGCTTGCTTACTCTACTACTTGTTCTGCGAATGGGTAAGGATATATCATCAGGTTCAACAGGTGTCACCACCTCTTGTTGAGTGTCAGTGTTTACTATAGGTTCTTCATCGGCAGACTCTTGAATTTCTTCAAGGTCTATTTTACTCCCACTGTCCTCTTTAGATATCATTTCTCTCTCGGGAAACATTCCTCTTGAGCTAAACACCACATTATCTTGCCTTTTTGTAAACAAATATCTAATGGACTCTTCCGATTAACAGACAAAAAGACACTTTTCGATCTGGCTTCAGTTTGTCTTGAGCTTCTCGTCTACGGACACCTCACATCCCCCAGATTTTGTTGAGCCCCAAGAGGAAGGAGTTTTCCCTTACACATCTCAGAAAGGTAGCCTTCGAAAACCTTCTTAGTGGGTGACATTGATTAAGATATGGGCGGCTGTTTCTAATGCGTAACCCCAGAAACTTATTGGAAGTGTTGCTCGACACATCATAGATCGAACCATGTCTAACAAGGTTCTATTTCTCCTCTCAGCAACACCATTCAGTTGTGGTGTTCTAGGAGGAGATAACTGTGAAACTATACCACAGTTTTTAAGATGATCAAAAAACTCGATACTAAGGTACTCTCCTCCCCTATCAGATCGGAGCACCTTTATCTTTCTGCCTAGTTGGTTCTCTACTTCGTTTTGATACCTTTTGAACATTTCAAAAGTATCCGACTTATGTTTAATCAGATAAACATATCCATATCTACTGAAATCATCGGTAAACGTAACGTAGTAGCGTTTTCCATCTTTTGTGGCTAATCGGAATGGTCCACACACATCTGTGTTTGTCAAGTCAATTGTCCGCTTCACCTCTTTCACACGTTCTTGTGAATGGTGATTTAGTCATCTTGCCCAATAAGCAAGACTCGCATACGTCATCGATTTGAAGTTGAATGATTCCAACACTCCATCCTTTTGGAGTTGGGCGATGCGTTTCTTATTTATGTGCCCAAGACGAGAATGCCATAATTTTCGGTTTTATCAAATCTCATTAGACGAACCAACATTTTAAACAATCTCATTGCCATTATCAATACATTCAACATTTTTTTATATGCCTTTGCAAGGAGAAGTTTAACACAAAAACATGCATTTAAATAACCAAAATATCTCCATTCTCATTGTCAATGAAAAATAGATAACCATCCTTAACAAAGCATGAAATGAAGTAATGTTTCTTGTCATTTCGGTTTATGTTACGTAAATAAACAGCAATTATTTAAATTTATCCTAACTCCAGATTTTAGCATGAGCTCATACTTTCCAATCTTTGTCACAGGTGTGATTTTCCTGTTTCCCATGACTAAGTTGAGCTCTCCATGCTTCAACTTCCTACTTTCCTTTAGACCCTGCAATACAGTGCAAATGTGAGTACCACACCCTGTATCCAAGACCCACGAATCAGAAGTTGTAGTATTGTAGAGTTCGATCATGAACATACCTGAGTGACCACCATTTTCGACCTTTCCGTCTTTGAGATCCTTCAGGTACTTCGGGCAGCTACGCTTCCAATGCCCCTTTGTGTTGCAGTAGAAGCACACTGCTTCCTTTGGATCACATGTAGGTGCAATCTCAGAATCAACCTCTCTTAGACCCACGATCGGACTTTCCTTGTGTGGCCTTTCCTTTCCAGTTGGAATGAGAAGTCTTTCTTTTCTTTGCATTGTTACCAACATCCAACACAAGAGCTGCTGAAGTAGAGGGCACATCACTTTTCTTGATCACTTGTTCAGCGATTTGCAATAAGCTATAGAGTTCCATTATTGAGGTCTCTTTCCCGTTCATTTGATACGAGAGCACAAACTGATTGTAATCAGCTGACAGACCTGATAGGATTATGTTAATAGAAAGCTCAGCATCGAACGCCATGTTTAGAGATTCCAACCTGTCAAAGTACCCTTTTATCTCTAAGACGAAAGCACATATAGAGGCTCCAGGTTTCGGTTTGCAAGCCATGAGAGATTTTACAACATCAAGGCGTTCCTTGCTTGCCTTTGCCTGAAACATCTCTTTCAGCTGTTGGTTCATTTCATAAGCCCAAGTGTTCTCAAAAGTCTTTTGCAGTTTAGGGCTCATGGATGCTGCCATGATGCATGACACTTTGTTTGCATCATCATAGTGCTTTTTGTGAGCTTCAATCTCTTCTTAGGTTGAATCATTATCAATTATGGGAATTTGCTCATCGAGAACATACTCTTTATTCTCGTACCTTAGGGTAAACCTAAGGTTTCGCATCCAGTCCATATAATTTGAACCGGTGAGTCTTTTCCGCCCAAGAACTGAGAGTAAAGAGAAGCTCGAGTTGGGTGAGGGATTGGGAGCTGGAGTATTGACACCATTTTCAGAAGACATCTTCAAGATAAAATAATTAGTTAGCATGAATATTCCTTAATTAATTACCCAATTTTAAATTAAGGCTAGGATCTATATTTTAGATTTGTTTATGAAGAGGGTTGCCGTAATCACATCACAAATTTATTTTAGGTAGACAATGTATTTGTCAATTTCATTCTCTATGAAATTCCTAGTTCTTTTGAGATTCATTGATTCTGATCAATGGCATGTTAATCTCGGATATGCTTATCTACTATTCATGACTGGGTTGCCGAGGATCATGAATAAGATTGTGAATTTAACCATGCAAAACTCCGCGTGGTCCCCGGCTCGAGTCAGCTCGAGAATCGCGAGTTCCACATCACCTCACTTATGTTCTCTTATTAATGTGCCGGTAAACCACACGCGCTCCATTAACAGCCCATATGATAGATGTGCGGTTTTCATGGGTTAGCATACAATTCACATTTTCTGTATATCTAAAACGGGAATTTTGTTTTAGTACTTTTATATTAATACTTTTAATATAGACATCATCCTATCAAAAGTTCTCGGTAGCTCCATTGAACGCACAAAGAAGCGGAGAAGCAGGTCAGCACGAAGCATATTAAAAACCCGACTTCTTTAGGGAGGCATAACGACCCGCCTTAAACTTCTCTTATAGTTTGTTCACTATAGGTGAGCCGATTTACCAATTGACTAACGATGTATTTAGTTTTAATGATACATATATAATATAGCAATTATAATATGTATAAGGTTTCTTTTAAACAGTTTTAAAGTTCAGCTTCTATTTTAAACATTTTAAAATTTCAGGGGTATATTTAAACAGTTCAAAATATAAGGTTCTAAAATGTAAATTCATATTAACATTCTATGATCACAAGCCCAATACATAACTATACAGATTATTATTTTACAGTATCACTACGTTAACAATTTACTTGTTAAGTGCTAATAGACTTAGGCTAAAGCTCTGTTACCCACTGTTAGGTTTTCTATTCTAACTAGATTAACACGCAGCAAAATTAATAATTATTTAGGGCTAGAAGGGAAAACTTAACACTCAATTGATCTAAACCTAATTAACTAAAAGCAACTTAAAAGAAATAAATAAATAAAAAAG
The DNA here is from genome assembly GCA_026074375.1 of Tanacetum coccineum. NCBI lineage: Eukaryota > Viridiplantae > Streptophyta > Magnoliopsida > Asterales > Asteraceae > Tanacetum > Tanacetum coccineum. The sequence continues at coordinate 38,516 of BQNB010033159.1, read as the reverse complement.
GGAAAATACTAACTTTGGAATACTTGAATTTCTCACACCGCCGGACCACCTTGGTCTAACTTGGAGGGCGAGATACCACAACGAGAGTACCTCTAATGGCCTCACCACGAACCAGAGAAAACTATATTCGAACTCCTAGGGTCCCGTCAATACGAATACTCTTTCATGGAGTATGAAAATAGATAGTTAGAACTTGATATGAAGACCTAGGGCGCAGCCCTTCTTTTATATCTTAGAAGGAGGGGTTGGGTTGTCTCCTATGTGGCAGATGTGGGACTCCCAAAAAACTGCACGCGCACTTGTTACGGCGTAACACAAAGTAGGTTACGCTGTAAATTATCTTCGAAAACCTTTTCTCTTTTCGGTTACTTGAGGGAGACCAAAAAATGACTATACTTTTGACGATAGTATTACAATTAGTTATTGAATTGGACACTAATTCAAACAGATTTTTGGAATTGCTTATGATAGTTATTTATTGGTTTGCAAGATATGTTATAAATAGTATTATTGTTGACAGAACTTAGTGCTAGTTGTGTTGGAATTCAGTTTATTTATGATTATGAATGTGCACTAAAAGGTCAAACGTGTTGCTCTTGTTTTGGACATTGATTGTTTAAGGGTAAACATGCCGGTTTAGGTTATACACTTATATACGAGTACTTAAGTTAAGCAAACCGGAAAGTGAGCTTTTAATGGTATCCTCAAAACTATGATGATCTTACTAATATATTCATTTTATTATTTTTGGGTAGATTAAGGTTTTTGTATGAACGTTTGATATTGTGAGTTTATTTGTGGTCAACTCATAAATCACGAATTTGTTGTGAAATTTCATTTAATTTTGATCATGTGAAGTACTATGATTTTACTAAAAGGTTCAAGGTTGATCGCATTTGTTTTGGCCTTGATTGTTCGTAGGGTAAACAGATTGATTTGGGTTATACTTATTTTCCCTTTGATGCGTTAACTTACGCCAACAAATAAGCTTTTAATAGTTTCCTCAAAACTATGACTATCTTATACGATCCAGATTCTAGTAATTATAAAAATATTAATAATCTGGATCGTATCACTATCTTACTTATATGTATTTATATAATACTCTTTTTTTTTGGTAATCTAGGGTAGTCTGAGGTTTATGGAGGTGTTAATTGTGATGATTTTAAAAATAATTTGAAGGTTATTGGTTTTTGTAAATGTTGGGTGGTTTGAGTTGTTAGTGTTGTGCGTGTGTCTGTATGACGAGTGTTTGTTTGTATTAGACCCTATGTAGATCTGTTATTGCTGTTGGCGAGGGAATTCAATTTGTTAATTTTGGGCTGGTTGGGTAATGAGTCAAAGCGGTTAAGTTGGGTACGTGTCAAAACGGTCAAAACGGGTGGCATTGTGTTGGCGTAAAATTTTACTTGCTCTATAGGTTTTACACAGCAAAACCAGACTTTAAAATTTCAATGGTATAGATGATCCAAATTCTTGTGTTGAAATAACTTTACCGCTCAAATACTAAGTTTTAAACTATATTTGGTCCTCTGTGTAAGTCATCGCATATTTCAAAGTAGCTTGTTTGTTTGGAGGAGTCTTGTAAGAAGTCGCACCAGATGGGTGCACTCAGTGACCATCTACTCCCTCATAACGAAGATCCCTCAAAGACTAAATCTTCTAAGAATAAAGAAGCACCATCTGGTTCAGGTAGGGTGAGCTAACTGAAGTTATAATGTTTTCTTTCTCATTAAAATTTAATTACTTTCTATGATGTTTGTTATTATAGGCACTACAAAGAGGAAGGAGTTACATGGGACCACACCAATTCGTGTAATATTGGGTACTTGGGGCGAGAAACTTGACGGCGTCAAATTTTATGCATATAAAATGAGCTTTACATGTAGCATTGCTAATCACATATATTCAAATTCTGTTCTTTTGCTTGAATCAAAGCTTGAGGATGACGTGGCTGTTGGAATATGACCATATATGAATAATATATGTCCGGAAATATTCTCGAGCCTAAGGGGACGCACATGTTATACGTAAACAATGTTTGCTTAGTGTATTTAATAAACGATCATTTACATTCCGAGGAAGAAATTGCAGAAACGATGACGAAAACAATGAAGAATACATGTGCAAGATCCGAGGTGACTATGGGTCAGGTGTTACTAGGCCTAAAATCGATGACAAAGCTCACTTTGAACTAAAAGGCTAATTTCTCAAGGAATTACGTAACAACACTTTTAGTGGTTCGGATCATGAAGATGCGAACGAACATATTGAAAAATTCCTTGAGATCGTTGATTTATTCCATATTTTAGGAATTACTCAAGACCAGATAATGCTTCGAGCTTTCCCTATATCCCTCACTGGAGCCGCAAGTCGTTGGCTAATGAATGAACCATCTGGCACAATTTTGAATTGGGAAACCTTGAAGAAGAAATTTCTGAGCAAATATTGCCCACCTGCCCAAACTGCTAAAAAGATGGAGGAGATCAATAACTTCCAACAAGAACCTGATGAAACTCTTTGCCGAGCTTGGGAAAGATTCAAGGAGCTCTAATGAGATGTCTACAACACTACTTAACTAATATGCAGGAGGTGATCTTGTTTTATAATGGATTGGAGGTGCCTACTAGAAAATTCTTGATTCCAAGGGTGCCATACCTACCATGACAACTGCTAATGCAAATATAGCCATCCAAGAGATGGCTGAACATTCTTAAAAGTGGAAAAATAGAATGTCTACTAGGACTAGAAGTACTAAGACTTCTGATGGATTATCTGCCATTCAAGCCCAGCTCAATAACCTTAGAAGGGAAATCAAGAAGGTAAATGAAAAAGTATATGCTGCTCAAGTGGGATGCGAATTATGCAAGGGATCTCATTACACAAAGGATTGCCCACTAAAAGAAGAAGGAAAAACCCTTAAAGAAGCATATTATACTCAATTTGGTGTACCATTCCAACAAGGAGGGTAATATAGGGCAGCAGCTATGGGATTCTACCAAAGGAATAATGCAAATCCTTCATATCGAGAGTGAAGACAATCAATGGAAGAATCATTGAGCAATTTTATTGACTGAATCAGCAAAAAGACATGAAGAAAACACAAACCTGATAAAGGAAATTCAAGCTTCCACAGATGCGGTTACCAGAAACCAAGGAGCCTCGATCAAGGCTTTGGAAATTCAAATCGGGAAAATGAGCAAGGTTCTGCAAGAAAGGGGGAATCAGAGATTTTTACCTACTGCAACTGAAATGAACCGGACATTGGTCAACATCGATTTCAACTACTGTATGAAAACGATACGACCCTGATCGCCATATAGTCTGCACGCCATATGCCGTAACCGCCAACAGAACATTGATCTGATTTTCGAGCCAAAACAAGCGACTATTACCTTTCCTAGTCATTTGTATAATGATTGCTATGATGAAGAGAAAGGATCGTATGGACTAAAATATTTGGATGCCTATTTAATCAGGACTACACTTGGCAATGATGCCCTACCTCAAAAAGAAAAAGACCCAGGGAGTTTCACTTTACCTTGTCATATTAATAATATATGTTTTGAAAAAACCCTTGCTGACTTAGGAGCTAGCATCAGTGTCATGCCTCTCTTAACCTACCTCAATCTAGGTTTAGGCAAATTAGCTCATACTAAGTTGACTGCTGAATTAGCAGATATGACAGTGAAACATCCCAAGGGAATTGCTAAAAATGTACTAGAAGGGAATGGTAAGTTGTTGTTCCCCGTAGACTTCATAATTCCTAGATATTCCCGAGTATATCAATGTGGCCCTTGATTCCTTGCGAAGAACCTGTTTTTGTCTAACGCCCAACTAAGATTGATGTGTTTAAAAGAAAGATTACTTTGAGGGTAAGGGATAAGAAAATGATGCGGTCGTCGTAGGACTTCAACAAGAATTAATACAACACCCAAGTCCGATTCCCCAACCCGCAGTAAGTCACAAAAATGCACAACAAAAGGGGTATTTATCGTCTCTATTGTTATCTAGTAATGGAAGGCCTTGATCATGACCACAGAATCTAAGTTGTAAATAGAAGATAATATATGATTTAAATTTAAATTTATAAAGAACGCAATAAATCTATTGGTATAGAGAATGTTATTTTTAGATTAACTAGTAACAAACCAAATGTCATCTACAAGTTGATAACTTTATGACAATTAAATGTAAATACTTCATCATGCATTACTTATCATATTTCTTTCCTATCCTGTTGCCGGTTTGTCACACATTGTATGATTTGTGTAAGTATTTTCCAGGACAGAAAACAGATTACATGAACCCCCGTTTATTAATATTCCGTTAATGCAACGCACAAATAAGGTAGTATAAAGAACTATTACAATGCCTCTAAAGTATATTAAATACATGTTAAATATCTTAAAAGGGATCAACCCTATAAGTTTTAAGGTAGTATAATACGTTAACCCGATTTGAATCCTTTCCTACTCACTCGCGTTTCCCTAGACCTGTCTACAGCTATTAAGTACAAAAGTTGGTTTTCTAAAGCCTAACTCGCGACATTCATCAAACAAGAATCAACAATAATAAGGATAACAATCTGACCTTTCCATGCAATCATAAGCAAATAAATAGGATGGTTTTAGCCTAGCATGTAAGGATAAAGCAAGAACATAATTTAAATCACACTACACATAGACATATTGACTGAAATTAATGAATAAATACCCATACTTGATTAAACATGGATAAAAAGTAGTTACAATCGGGCTTGAGGCTCTAGAGAACGACCTTTACAAGCTGCTACAAAGACAGATCCGTCTCCCAAAGTAAAGAAAGTTACACACCTAAAACCCTAAAATCGGTTTTTTATAATAAAAAGATATCGCTGCTACGGTGTTTTGGTTAAAGTCATGATGCCGCGCTACATTGTATGAATCCTAGATCCTCCTTTAAGTCGTCCACGGTTCCTGACGGCCGTTTGTCAAGATCTCTGATGCCGTCACTAGATAGATCACGACGGCGTTGCTTTATGCCTGCGACGCCGTCCCACTGCTCTGTGAACCATACTTCTCATATACAAGAACCTTTATTATACCAAGTTTCTTGATTCTTACTTCATCTCCTCTACGTTTTCTGAAGACAAGAGAGTAATTGCTTTGTTTGGATCTCAATAATTTGGTGCTTAATACAAGAACATTTCTCGAGTATAATGTACCTACACTACAATGAATGCATCCTAGAGTTTCGCAACATCATGGTCGAAAAAAGTGTACACCGGGACTTAGTTTGACTTTGATGTTACCGAGAAATGTCACTCTAGGGGGAAGTAGTGTATACACTCTTACTTAGTATGGTTTGAGAAGTATTCTGCATACGTGAGAGAATTTTGTATGTTGATAATTCTCGCATGCACCCCCAACGAATCTATCACCATTGCCCTACGATGAATAAGCAGTGGTCGTCGGTGTGGTTTGACATTCTACAAAATCTGCTGTTCACGTCAATACAAGTAGAAGATTGTTCAAGCTACATCAAAGTTTCAGAATCAGCTTAGATGAGGGATTAGTTGTTTGGGGTAAGCTATGTCAGAAAACTTCAGCCAAAAAAGAGTCCTGTTAGGATTATGTTTTTCTTAACTTAGTACCAGAAACATAATATTAGTACCATACAGTTATACTTAGTACCAAAAAAGACAGTACAAAAGTATTAAGTACTGTTAGTTAGTTAGTACCGTTATAAGAAAGTTAGTTAGTAACCGTTGAAAGAAATTTTAAAGATATATAAAAGAATATTTATGAGTATTTTAGAAAAAAGAATATGTAAGCCCAATTAGGTTTATCCTTAGCAAATAAAAGGATCACCTTTGGCATAGTAAAGTTAGTTGATAATAGAAGATTACGAACACACAAGCTTAGCAAATGATATACAATATCATAGTTAGCAATCTGTAATCCTCAAGAACACTTTAATAAAGTTGTTATTCAGTTGTTCATTGTTCTTCTTAGTACCTGTGTTAAGATTCCGCATTAACACATAGTATTCATAGTCATTGTTTCTACATAGTCGTTTGTATTTATACATATTGGCTATCATCCTTTATAGGCTGCAAAGATCCATTCAGTTTATAAGGACCATCAAGTGGTATCGAGCTTAGATAAACTCTAAACAATAAGAAACAGTTAAAAAACCGAAGTTATAAATCTCCAACCAACAAATCTAACATGTCTGAAACACAAGATGAGAATTCTACCAACCACACACCTCCCGCAGCAACACAAACAAACCACCAACACAACAAACTCCTCATACAGTCTTAACAATAAAGTTGCCTATTCTCAAAAGGGAGTAATAGATAAAGGGCTATGAAGATGGAACACTATTTGCTCATACAGACTATCCAATTAGGGAGTTTTTCTAAAATGGGAATAGGTCCTGTGTCAGTCACAACTGATACATCAGGACAACTGAAAAATTTTGCCCCTAAAAGCAGCAAAGAGTAGTGGCCAAGAATAGAAAGAAAGCTATGGGGGTGGGGGAGGACAACCTGTGCTAATGGCCATACCAGAAGGGATCATCTAGCTAATTCCACAAGATGACTAATGCAAAAGAAATATTTAATGCCATCAAACCAGATTTGGTGGAAATGATGAATTCAAAAAGATCAGAAGTACACACCTTGAACAACATTTTGAAGTGATTCACTGTATTCCAACACATATGGTATTCAATAAAGGATATGAGAGATTCCAAAAGTCCTTCCTTCTCAGTTAGTTAGAGATTCAGATGGAGCAGGTGTAATCTACTAAGTTGGCAAATCAGAAATTCTATAATTCTCAACTTCTGCTGGTTACAAGTTCCTTAATTATGAGGAGCAAACCAGGAATGGACATTCTCAGTTTTGATGACTGTACAACAAATCTAAGAGTCTTGGAAAATGATGTAAAAGGCCTACTGCATCATCTTCCAACTTTCAAAATGTATCAATTTGTTTCTGAAAACACCATCAGTACTAAATGATTTAGTTACCGCTCATAGGTGTTCTCCAAAATACTTCTGGCATTATTCAAAGCAATGAACAAACATCATGATCATATTCCTTGCTTGCAAGTCAATCAAGTTTTTTCCTCACTGGATCAATGAGGACTTTAGACCAAGTTGTATGAATATGGACCATGAAGTAAATGGACTTAAATAATGGCAAGTGGCAATGATCACCATGAGATTAAAGAAGTTCTATCAAGAAGACTGGTAGAAGCTACAGTTTGATGCAAAAGAACCTGTCGGTATTGATAAAACCAAATGGAATGCTAAAACCTGCCACAAAACAGGGCATTTTGCAAGAAGTGTAGAACAAAGGAAATAACAGAAGGATGGATGGATGGAATTACTGGAAATAAAAGATGGAGCATAACTGGAAAGAAAGAAGGTCCAAAAGCATTGGTGACAGTTTAATGGAGAAAGTGTTGACTGACAACTCATTCAGAAGATGATGAAAATTTTGTCTTTTCATGGCCTAGCAACAGCTCATGACAGACACACAGTAAATTCCTATTTCAAATTGAGTGTAAAGAGTCTTATACTTAACCTTAAAATACTCTATGATGCTCAAAAGAGAGCAACTAGAGATGCTAGCGTAGAAATAAAGGCTTAAACACAAGGTCTTAAGAAAGTTGAAGCACACAGTTATTATGCCATACACCAAGGTCAACTTTGGTATGAACAAAAACTCAAATTTATGAAAAATAGATTTAGATGATACAACAGATGTTTCTAACATACCAAAAGAAATTGTTGCTAAACTCAAAAAGAAAAAGAAATGATTTGGAATAATAGTAGACAAATGAATCATTCTTTGAAAAAATTCTTGGTAAATATAATAAATCATCATATGAGTGCCAGTGATAAATTATTTTTGGGCTTGGTAGTAGGTGATTACAGATATGGTGGAATTTGAATTATGAAAATGAAGTTTCGCAAAGGTCTTAAAGTGCAAATAAAAGTGATTCTGAAAAGTCACCTGTGTCATAAAAGTCTTGTTACAACATGTTGACAATCAAGCGAGTACCCCCACCCATTTACAGGAATTATTTGCCCTCTGGACCTGATGTTGAAATAGATGACTCACAATATACATATTGTCCACAAAAGACTCAACCAAGTGAATCTGAATCCCAAACAACATGAACCTTGATACTGTGACTCTAACATAGTAACATAACCTACTGATTCTTGTCGAACCAGTTGTCAAGAATCAAATTTAGAAAGTCAACTAAGGTTTTGGTCTGATGCACTCTATCGAATTGAGGAGTATGAATCAGATAGTGATGATGAGTATGTGTCTGTACAAACAAAAGGACCTTCACCTAGTTTTGCTAACAAGCAAGTAAAAACTCCTAGGGAAAATGTTAAGAATCAGTCTACACATAGTCAAAAACCTAAGGTTAACAACAAAGAGTTGGGGCATGGGTTTACCCAAAGAGCATGTTTTGTCTGTGGTAGTTTTAGTCATTTAATAAGAGATTGTGATTATCATGTAAAATTGGCTAAACAAGTTGAACTAAACAAACAAAATATGTCTAAGGGTAATGGAAGAGGGGAGAGGAAACCAACTTGGAACAATGTTCAAAGGGTAAACAAACAAAATCAATTTGTTCCCTTAGCAGTACAAACAAGAACTGGAAATAATCCAGTTAATACTGCTAAAGCTAGCAGTACTAACAATTTTAGTACTGCTAGACAAAATGTTAACAGACAGACAGTACTAACTAGCACTGCTCTGAAAGTTAATACTGTTAAGCCCATTGTGAATGGTGTTAGACCAGCAAATGTTTTTCACAAAACTCATTCACCATCATCAAGGCCTTTCAAAAGAACAACAGTACTAAGAACAAATTTTTCAAACCAAAAAGTTTATACTGTTAAGGTAAAAGAAGTTAGTACTGTTGGGGGAAAATGGGACACTGCTGTTAAGTCCTCAGCAGGTTGTAAATGGAGAACACCAGGATACAATAATAATATTCTCTCCAAATACAATGGTGGATCTAGCCTTAGTATTTTTTCAACTTTCAAAGATCCACTAGGCAGACTCAAGCCCAAACAGGCTTGGGTCCCTAAGAGAGTCTAATCTCTTTCTTTTAAATGTGCAGGATAATCCACATAGAACTCTAAAGAATAAAGGAATTATTGATAGTGGATGTTCCAGGCCATACAGGGAAGCAACAAGGCTTACCTTGCTGACTATCAAGACCTTTAATGGTGGCCATTGGCCCTGTTACCTTTGGAATTAGTAAAGGCTATATTACTGGTAAAGGAAAATAAAAACGGTAATTTAAGATTTTGAGGATGTAAGCTTTGTGAAAGAACTTCAGCATTTCAATCTCTTTTCTGTGTCACAAATGTGTGACAAAAAGAACAAGGTTCTGTTTACTGACACTGAATGTCTTGTTTTGTCTCCTGATTTTAAGTTACCTGATGAAAATCAAATATTACTTAAAGTCCCCAGACAAAACAATATGTACAGTTTCAATTTAGAGAACATTGTTCCTTCAGGAGGTTTGGCTTGTTTAATTGCAAGGCAACAACTCGAAAATCTAACAAATGGCATGAGGTTTGGTCATGTTAATATTCAAAAACCTAAACAGACTTGGAAGGTAAACCTTGTCAGAGGTTACCACAAAAGCTTTTTTCAAAATGACCACACTTGTGTTGCTTGTCATTAAAGGAAATCAACACAAGCTTCTTTGAAACAAGGCTAAGTATTTAGCTACTAATTAGCCACCCCCCTAAACTTCTTCATATGGACTTGTTTGGACCTACATCTGTCAGGAGCATAAACCATAAGACCCTATTTTTGGTTATCAACTGCTGATTTTATCAGATTTAGTTGACATTTTTTTCTTAAGAACTAAGGATGAAACTAGTGCAATCCTTAAGGACTTTATAAGACAAATAGAAAACCAATTGAATCAAAAGGTTAAAACTATTAGAAGTGATAATGGAACAGAATTTAAAAACAGGGATGTTTATTGAATACAGTGGGTTTAAAAGGGATCAAGAGGAATACAATCAATGCCATAACTAAAGTCCACAACAAAATGGAGTATCTGAGAGAAAAGAACAAGACCCTTATTCAATCAGGCATCCAGCAATGGACCATGGCTTGCAGATTCATTTTTTACCTAAAACATTTTTTTGGTCTGAAGCAGTTATACTGCTGTTATGTTCTAAACAGGGTATTAGTGACCAAGCCTCATAATAAGATACCTTATGAACATTACTGGTAAGTACACCAATTATAAGTTATATAAATGACTTTGGGCGTGCCATGTGACCATCTTGAACACCAGATATCACTTGGGCAATTTGCTGGAAAATCTGATGAGGATTTATGGTTGGGTATTCCTCCTAACAAAGCAGAGCTTTAGAGTATACAATTTAGAAACCAAAAGAGTTGAAGAAAACCTGCACATAAACTTCTTAGAGAACAAACCCAATGTTGCAGGGAAAGGACAATCTTGGCTTTTTGACCTTGATTATTTGACTGATTTTATGAATTACCATTCCGTTAGATCAGAGAATAAAGCTAACCTTCATGCAGGGTCACAATAATCTAACCAACATACCAGGCATCAAAAGACAAAATTGATGCTTGGGGAATTCTGAAAAGAAGATGAAACTGCACCAGACATGCTTTGAACTGGCCAATGATTGGCATTCCTATCTTCCATAAAACACATCAGCTTCAAAATCAGATAATAAGAGAGGAGCGTCCAAGAGAGGAAGAACAAGTCTTTCTGGATGATCTTGCAAGACTTCAAAGGCAAGAAAAGGAAGCTAATGAGGAAGCTGAAGCTCTCAGGAAGAATCTTGAACAAGAAACTAAGAACTTGGTTACTCAGGCAGGAGCTGCTAAGTCTAGCAGTACTAACATTTTTAGTACTGTTAGCACAATAGCTAAAGCTAGCGGAACTAACCTTGTTAATGCTGTTAGAATACCAGTTAGTACTGCCAGTGCAAATGAGGGACTATCTCTTTCTGACACAACTAATACCCAAGAAGATGACTCTGAAATACCTCCACTTGAGGATATTCATGAAGATACTACTGATGGTATCTTTACACATTCATCTTATGATGATGAGGGTGCAGAGGATGATCAACAATTTGGAAACTTTTATGAATGTTAGTCCTATTCCCACATCAAGAATTAATCCCGACTCATCCTTCACACTTATTCTAAGAGATCCAACATCAGCAGTACAAACAAGAAGCAAAGTAAATAAAAGTTCTAAAGCTCATGCTTTTGTTAGTTATGTTCAAAAGCAAAGGAGAAACCATCATAAGGACTTTCATCTTTGTTTATTCGCATTGTTTCTATCACAACATGAACCCAAAAGAGTTCAGAAGCTATCTTTGAAGATGAAAGCTGGGTTGATGCTATGCAAGAAGAATTGTTGCAGTTTGAGATTCAAAAAGTTTGGATCCTAGTAGATTTGCCTTATGGGAAAAAGGCTATCGGTACAAAGTGGGTGTACCGAAATAAGAAGGATGAAAGAGGAGTGGTTGTCAGGAACAAAGCTAGATTAGTTGCTCAGGGACACAGGCAAGAGGAAGGAATAGACTATGATGAGTGTGTTTTCTCCCTAGTGGCAGGCTTGAATCCATAAGGAATCTTTTTTATCATTGCCTCGTATATGGGCTTTATAGTCTATCAGATGGATGTGAAAAGTGCCTTTCTCTATGGCAAGATTGATGAAGAGGTATATGTGTCTCAACCACCAGGTTTCCTAGATCCTAAGTATCCTGAGAAAGTCTACAAAGTGGTTAAAGCTCTGTATGGGTTACATCGAAAGCTTCCCAGAGCTGGTATCTACTTTATCCACTTTCTTTTGAAGAATTGATACAGAAGAGGGATAATTGACAAAACTCTTCTTCCAAAAGAAGGAAAAACATTATAATCGTTTTAGTTCAAGTCTATGTGTATGAAACCATCTTTTGGTCTACAAAGAATCTTGGTGAGATGAGTTTGAGGCATTGATGAAAGAGTAGTTTTTATAGATGGATTTTTTATTCAATGGGAGAGCTCATCACTTTCTTTCTTGGCCTACAAGGTCAAACAAGAAACCAAATGGTATATTTATTAGCCATTATAAGTATTTTGCTGAAATCCTTAGAATGTTTGACTTGTGCACAGTGTTAAGACTGCCATACACCAATTGAGACTCAGAAGCCATTAGTCAAAGATGAGGAAGCCATTGATGTCTGATTCCATCTCTATATATCATTGATTGGGCCCTTAATGTATGAGACTTGCTTCTAGCCTGACATTATGTTTGCAGTCTGTGCTTGTTCTAGGTTTCAAGTCACTCCAAAGACCTCTCATTTAAGTGCTGTCAAAAGAATTTTTAGGTACCTAAAGGGCAAACCCAAACTGGGCCTTTGGTATCCTAGAGAGTCTTCATTTGACTTGGAATCCTACTCAGATAGTGATTATGCTGGAGCAAATCTTGACATAAATCCATAACAGGAGGTTGTCAATTTCTTGGCAGGAGACCTCAATACTTGGCAATGCAAAAAGCAGACCATTGTGGATACATCTACTATAGAAGCCGAAAATGTGCTGCCTAGCAAGCTGCTTTTGGCAAGTTTATGGATTTAAAATCAAATGTTAGACTATGGGTTCAACTTCATGAACACAAAGATCTACATTGATAATGAAAGCACCATTTGCATAGTAAAAGAACCCATTATATCATTCAAATACAAAGAAATTGCAATTAGGCACCACCATCAACGAGATGCTTATGAGAAAGAAACTTATACCAGGAGCTATAAGATCACACTGATGACAATGTAGCTGATCTACTAACCAAGGCATTTGATGTTAGCCGATTTCAGTTCTTGGTTGTTTCAATTGGGATGATAAATCCATAAGCTACATTGGTTAAAGGGAGGCAATATGAATGGGTCATCTGTGAAGAAAGAGTGTAAAACACACCTAGCAAATCAAACTTGATCCAAGAAAACCCTAATACATTGATGCCCAACTTTCACTCATCAAGATTCAACCACCATCAATCAAGCAGAACAAACTGGTACCAACAAGTGGTTCGTACAACTTTTCCGGTAGCAACTGATCCAAGAAACGTGAATGTACCTAATCTAAACCTGAAGGACAAACCACTTTTGTAAACAAGGGTGCAAAAATGTTAGTTTATAAAAAACAACATCATCGTGAGATTTGGAAATCTCCTGTTTGCAGTACGAGAAAGAGTAGCCGTTGTTCAAGATTAAGAAGAGTTGCTCCAGTTGTTCATAGCTTGGAATTCGGAAGTAAACAATCACTTGAGAAGCATTTTGAAGACATGAGATTATGTAGACCATCCAAAGAGTATTTGCTGGTGTGGTTCGACCCACCAAGAGACGAGTCTATGTCATGTTTGACAACAACGGGGATGCATACCATTGGAGAGGTGTGTACCAGGTAAAATTGGTTAGTATGGTTGATGTCAAGTAGAAGGACGCGTTATGCATTTCACATTATCAACTAGTTAAAAAGCAACAATTTCAGATTAGAGATTTAGTATGCTTTAAACTAAGTACTACAATTAGAGAAAAAATTAGCAATAGTTAGAGAATTATAGTTTTTTTATGTATTGATACATATTAACTAGAAGTGATGCTTTGTCAACGCTTTTAAGAAGATTTAGAAGAGTCACTGAGAAAGAGTTACTGATGGTGCTGAAGCATTCCTTATACCTTACATTGTTCATATCTTAGTTTTGGACAAAGTTAGTAACCAGACCATAGCACAAGTTAGTACCCAGCAGAGCAAAGTTGTACCGCTAAAGAGACGTTAGAGAAAAATACCGCCAAGGGTACAAAGTGTAAATTGGAACGGATTCTTTAAAATTAGGTCTCCTAAACCTATAAGAATCCATCTCAATCGCACACATACTCACGCATATCTCTCTAACTGAGACATTCTTCATATCAAGCCCAAATCATCTCTTATACCGACGATCTCATCTCTTCTAACAACATGGCGACTCGTGAGTTACCTGACCCCAAGCACACCGATGAATCGCATACTTGGAAAAAGACAGAATGTAATGTCGAATTTCATGAAGTCATTGATTTTTTCTCGGAGAAGTTATATTTATCAATAGCACCCCACCCTTCGTGACCGCAATACACTAACTAATTGTAAGTCCTGTTGTTTTCGAACGATACATCGTGAACAGTTTTTGGACCCGTCTTCTACAGACCAAAACAATCAACAATGTTAGGCACAGACGTGTATCATAACAGCCAAAAGTAGCTGGCAAGTTTGTGTCTATCTCTGAGGCATCAATCCAGGAACAGAACTTGTTTTTAGATGATGCTTAATTGGAATAGACTCTTTTAGGCAAATCAAGCTAATCTTTGATGCTAATTCATCTTATGGTATAATAGAAGGATTTAACTTTGCTAACATTAATAAAGCTGGTTTTCACTCCCAATGTAGGTTTTTTATATCACAGCAAATAATCATGTTAAGTTCGCAAAAGTACCCTCTTGGATCAAATCCTACAAGATATTGCCACTGCTTGTAAATTGTTTAACAACTAATCAAAAGTAAAATTTTGTCCAAATTAATTTTTTATGGTATGCTTTAGACATCTAGAGGGCGTAAATAAGAAAGTTTGTACATAGTAACCTCGTTTATTTTCTATATTTTTAGGTAGAAATTATCTTAATATATCTTACCTTTAGATCACTATCCTGTAAGATAGTTTAAAAACTAAGTAAAAGTATTTCGTTTTATGATGAAAGAAAGGGCAAAACGATTCTCAGTAAAAGTTAAACCATTGGTTTGATACTATTTTGGTCCAACCAACTCAGGATTGCTTCCTCAGAAAGACTATCTGTTGAACAACCATCACCCTCTCCTACTCCCACTGGTGAAATCCCAAATGAGTCACTGCCTGACTCATCTTCTGCTCAACCAAGTGAGGTACCTTTTGAGCAACAACCTGACCCTTCCCCAAGACCTTCACCAACACCTTCACCCACTCCTATTGTTCCTGATTCAATCCCAGAACCTACTGGTGAGAATCTTGGAGATCATTCATCCAATGATGCATCCCTTTCAGGGAATGAGGATGACATGACTCTCCAAAATGTCTATGATCTTTGTATCTCTTTATGTCAACAGGTTTCAGATCAAGCCAAGGAAATTAAACTCTTGAAGGCTAAGATCACAAAGCTCAAGAAGCAAGCTAAACCTGTCATCAAACATCATAAAGAATATCTGAAGATTATCTCATTGCAACAAAGATTCCCAAGGAAGAGCTTCTCCAAGAAACAAAGGGTGCACAAAAAGTCTGTATCCAAACAAGGGAGGAAGAAAGCAAAAGGAGAATCAGAAGTTCACAGAGATCCTCTGTTTGATGTAATGCATGAAGATAAAATTGATCACATGGAAACAGAAAATGCTCAAAGTGAAGGGAGGACAAGAGAAATGGTGGATGAAGTCAAGGAGTTTGATGAAGATAGACTTAGTACTGAAGATGTAGTTAGTACTGACAAGGAAGGAGTTAGTACCGACTTTGAAAAAGTTAGTACTGACAGACCAAAAGTTAGTACTGACGAATCCAAAGTTAGTACTGATGAACAAGTTGAAGGTACTGAAGAATCCAATGAGAGTACTGAAGAGAAAGTTGAAAGTACTGCTGGGCAAATAAAAGGTACTGAAGATCAAGCTAAGGAAGAAATTGCCTCTCAAACATCCACTCAAACACCCACTTCTATGACATTTAATGATGATGAAACAATTGTTACACTTCTCCTCAACATGAGTAAAGCCAAAGCTGCTTCTAAAGAAAAAGAGAAAGGTGTAGAGTTGAAGGATGTTGAAGAAATTGATAGACCTAGGCCTACTTCTACAAGATCACTTCTCACATTAAAGCCTCTTCCAAAGATTGATCCAAAAGACAAAGGGAAGAAGAAGATTGAAGAGGAGGATGAATCTGAAAGTGAAGATGATGATATTCCTCAAGCTGTGAAGAATTTCAAACAGCTTGAGAGTGATGAAGAATTGGCTAGGAAAATTCAAGAAGAATGGGAAGCAGAAGAAGAAAGAAACAAGATTGCTGAAGAAAAAGCAACAAATGAAGCTCTCATTAAAAACTTTGATGATATAAAGGCAAGAATTGAGGCAGACAGAATTCTTGCTGAGAAGCTTCAAGAGCAAGAAAGAGAGCAGTTCACAATAGAAGAAAGAGCAAAGTTCCTTCATGATACAATTGCTGCTCAGAGAAAATTCCTTGCTCAACAAAGATCAGAGGCCATAAGAAACAGACCTCCAACCAAGAATCAATTAAGAAATCAGATGATGACCTACTTAAAGCATGTGGGGAACTTCAAACATTCTGAGTTGAAGAGTAAGAAGTTTGAAGACATACAAGCAATGTATGAAAAGATAAAAAGGTCAGATGAAGATTTCATTGCTATTGGGTCTGTTGAAGATGAAAGCCTAATCAAAAGAATGAATAAGAAAGATTCCTCCAAAGGAGAAGAGATCAAGCAGGAATCTAAAGAAGAAGTCAAGGAAGAGGATAAAGGAGAAGAGAACACAAGAAAGAGAAAGCACGGTACAAGGAAAAAGATGAAGTCAAGAAAAAGAAGATTCAAACAAGATACTTCTCAAGATGACCCATCTGACATTGAGAAAGAGAATGATGAGCTGAGATTGTGCTTGACAATAGCTCCAGATGAGGACAAGGAAGTAGATTATGAAATACTTGACAAGAAGTATCCAATCATTGACTGGAAGACTGAGAATCTTGGCACTAAACCACAGTTTGATGAATCTAAAAGATCAGAAGAGATTAATATGAATGTGGTAACAAGAAGTAATGGTCAAAAGAGATCCTTCAGTACATTGATGAGAGTGCTTTCAGTGTTTGACAGAGAAGACTTAGATGCTGTATATAAACTTGTGATGGACATATATCAAGATAAGATTCCTGAAGGTTTTGATAAAGTTCTTTGGGGAGATTTGATAGTTATGTTCAATCCAGATGAACAAGATGAGTTTTGGAACTCACAGCATGAATGGAAAGTAGTCAGTTGGAAGCTGCATAGTTCTTCAGGGGTACACACTTTGATGACTGATGAAGGATTAGTCGTTCACATGCTAATAGAGAAGAAGTATCCTTTGAAAAAGGAAATACTGGTGCAAATGATTAAAGCTAAAATAGGAATCTAAAGAAGAAAGTACAATGGCATGAATTGATACGATTTATCAAGAACGGATACTTGCTGATTTAGAATCTAAGAGTAAGATGAAGGAAATGAGAATGGATTGAGTCGTTGGCTAACCACCTCACAAATAATGGTATCAATTCACCATGCTTAACAGGCATAAGAATTGGCTAGTCCACAAGCAAAACTGGCTTGGACGGTAAGACTTCTCAAATGCGTTTTATGGTTTACAATTTACCAAAAATTGTTAGGGTAACAACTTACACCTTGCTTCTGGTGAAGTGTTGGCTAGTCCAAGATCAAACAAATTTCTTGGTAAAGACTCTCAAATTGTTATACCTGATAGTTTGCTAAAAACTTATGTTTATCAATGCACCATGTTATGACAATGAAGCATTGGCTTGCCAAAAACACCAACCGTACTTTGGTATATAGACAAATCAATATCCGTTGATGGTTGACAGTTTACCAAAAAATGTAAGGTAAGTAACTCACCATATTCTTAGATGATAAAGAAGTTATCTATCCCAGAGCAACGGTCTGCTGGTAAAGGGAACATCAATATCCGTTAAAATGGCTGGTTAGGTTTGCCAAAAATACAAAGCAAACTTAGTTGGATTGCAGGTGGACAAGATGATGTTGCATGGAGTAGCTGAAATTACTAAGTTGCTGCATAAAGAAGGATAGAGAGATACAAGATTTAGAAAAGATTAAAGAATGTTTGATAACATTCCTCTGTGCATCAAGTTCTTAAAGGATTGTAATGAGACATGAAGTTAAAATAGTTTAAGCCTTCTTGTTTAAGGGAGGATTGTTAGGAATAATATTTTCTTAATTTAGTACAGACAGACAAGTAGTTGAGTACCGAAAGTTTTATACTTAGTACGGACAGTACAAAGTGTTAAGTATGTTAGTTTGTTAGTACCTGTTAGTAGAAATGATAGTTTGTAGTTAGTAGATATTTTAAAAGATATTTAAAAGATATTTATAAGATATTTTAGAAAAAGATTTGTAAGCCTTTTAGGCTTATCCTTAGTATATAAAAGG
Source organism: Tanacetum coccineum (assembly GCA_026074375.1). Classification (NCBI taxonomy): domain Eukaryota; kingdom Viridiplantae; phylum Streptophyta; class Magnoliopsida; order Asterales; family Asteraceae; genus Tanacetum; species Tanacetum coccineum. The sequence continues at coordinate 20,231 of BQNB010033159.1, read as the reverse complement.
ATCACCTTTGGCATAGTTAGACATGTTGTTGTTTTTGAAAATATATGAACAAAGAAGTTTAGCAAATCATATATCATAGTTAGCAATCTGTAATTCTCAAGAACACTTTAATAAAATTGTTATTCAGTTGTTCATTGTTCTTCTTAGTACATGTGTTAAGATTCCACATTAACACATTGTATTCAAGTCAGTGTTTCTACATAGTCAGTTGTATTTATACATCTTGGCTGTCATCCTTTATAGGCTGCAAAGATCCATTCAGTTTGTAAGGAACCATAAAAATGACATGTCATCAATTGAGGGTTCAGAATTAACTTTCTGAGAAATTTGTTTAGATACCTCAATAGAAATGATTTCCTCGTCGCCTTCAAAAAGAGGGTTCAAATAACTCTTAAGAGTTTCCTTATGAACCTCTTCCTTAAGAATTGACTCGTCATTTCTAGAGGGAAAATCATCTTTTTTCTCAAAGAGAGGGTTTGAAAAAGTCTGAACTTTGATAATCTTCACAAGAGGAAATCACCTTTTTCCAATTTTGGACTCTCTTGGGATTGGAATGGAGGGAATGCTTTCTTTTTTTGTCTATTTCCTTGTGTGGAATAAATTAAGATCTCTCCCCCATTTTGAAAGAGTCCTCAAGATTTGTGTTTGGAAGATGTGTGAAATTGCAATTACAGATGCAATTTGAGGTGAATGAATAACTCTCCTTGGTTAAATTCGATGTAAAAAACAAGCCTTCTCTCTAAGCATTGGGTCAGATATTTTCTTAATTCTTCCTTCCTTTTTGTTTGCTAATTTCTCCCACAAGTAGTCAAACTCTTCAACTTTAGTAGATGTGGGAGAAGAAGAATCATCACTCTCTGGTTCACAATAACATCTTTGAACGCGGTTCATCATACAATGTCCATCTTGTGGATTGACTCTTTGTCTTGCGACCTTCGATTTAAAGGACTATCCTTTCCATACCATCCTTAGCACTCGCTCGTCCCCATGGTGGACGTCAAATTAAGACCCGTGCGTTCCTTAAGAAAGGCCTACCTAGTATCATATGGTACTAGGTAGTTTGACCTCATACGAACTAACACGAAGTCAGCGGGGAAAGGAAAAATGTCCAACTTTACACGTACATCTCTGCTATGCGGTTGACATGGCTAATGAACCATTGGAAGCCTCGAGGGTCAGCTGGTTGTGACAAGCTCAGGTAGCTTATGCTTTTGATTAAATCGCTAATGGATTGAGATTAATGCTGGCCCCCTAAGTCAGGCTAGGGCCATTCATTTACTCATCTTGGTACAAGTCAATGGGTTAGGAAACGGCCAGGATCACCCAACTTCTTAGGAAGTTTCTTCATGATCACCGCTGAACAATTCTCGGTTAAAGGTGTGTTAGCTGCTTCTAAAAGTTTTTTTCTTTGTTAGGAAAGAAGGCTTTCATCATTTGATATACTTTGGCATGGTACTAAAAGCTTCAGCTTTAAACTTATGTGAAACTGCAGCTTTTGAACCTCTCTAGATACTTATGAAGCTGGCATATCATTTTTCTCCTTTTGTTTTTGAGCTTTCATCCTTTGAGGATATGGAAGGTGGGTCTTTTTAGAAGGTTCTTTTGAAGGTGGAGAATTATTAACTTGAGCAGAAGAAGGCTCAGGAGAAATTGGACTGCTAACCGGCTTAACCGGATCATGAGATTTTTGGATAACCGGAGGCTGGATTCTTGCGGTACTTTGTGAACTTGTGGGTTGCACTTGGTCCTTTGTCACCTTAGTTTCCTTACCATCCTCCTTGTCCGGATTGACATAAGGAGGAGGCATAGGAGGTAATGGTCCATCATAGGCTAAACCGCACTCTTGAGGTGATATTCCCTGAATTCATTTTCTAGGATTATGAATAGTATTACTTGGTAAAGTTCTGAACCCGATGCATGTTAGTATCCAATTTTTGCTTTTGAAACATGTTAAACTCATATTTTTGAAAATTTCTTTGTCATTTGAAAATCTTGTTGTTCCCTTTTGAAATCATTCAATTCTTTTGCAAATTAATTCAAAAGTACATCATTTGCTTTTGTGTAAGCCTCAAATCTAGCATAAGTCACCGGAACTTGTGTACTCGGGGCTTGATAAGCTTGAGCTTGTTGGTTAAGCCCCAAGTTAGCTCCATGGTTAACTTGATTGGTTTGGTTCACATTCCTAGTCCCATTATACCCTTGGTTCCCATTGTATCCTTGGTTAGGTCTAGAAGCTTGGGGATTGGGTTGAGTAAAACCCGGTGGTCTTGTGTAAGAAGCCACACTAGAAGGAGAGTACCCGGAATTCCCTTGAACAAAACCACCAACCGCAGCGGCTTGTTGGAATTGTTGAAAATTGTCATGATAGACCGGGTAATTCATTAGCTCCTCTAGTTAAAGGGGACAAGAACTACCCTTATGATTAGGGACCCAAAAGTAGTACACTTTTCCTCCACCCTTTATCGGACGTGGGGAGTAGGCACAAGAACTTTCATCATATTTTTCATCTCATTCATTTCATTCCTAAAAGTCAAAGTCATCTTATCCTCTAATGCCGCTGCCATTTGTTGGAATTCGAAATTAGATGATGAAGAAGTAGAAGATGGAGGAGCATATGTTACTCACTCGCATCATGGCGTTCCGTGAACATCTAACTTTGGCTTTATTCTCTATGATTTATAGTCCTTCGGTTGGAATTTTGTAGAGAAAATTGCCATCGGCAGCGGAATTAAGAGAATCTTGATCGTTGTAGCTCAATGAATTATAGAATGTGTCTAATTGGTGCATGAGCGAAAACCCGTGATGAGGACACTTCCTTAAAAGTTCCCTTGAACGCTCCCAAGCTTCGGAGAAAGTTCTGGAGCAATTTGTCGAAAATTCGTTAATTCTTCCGAAGATGTAGTCTAGAAGGTGGAAAGGTAAAAGTGATGAACTTAGAACACTAAGTCATACCATGTTAGAATAGAATTCGGGGGTTCTTTTGTCAAGCCATGTTTTGGAAACCCCGTCAAGAGAAAAATGGAAAGAGAAGAAGTTTGAGGGTGGTTGTTAGGTTACATTTCCGTGGTACCTTTGATTATTTAGTTTGCTCTCATAAATGACGAATAGAGCATGAGGCTCTCATCATACCTCTCGAAAAATTCGATTTTGAATCACGATTAATGAGAGAGGATTTTAGTTCTAAGTTTTGAGCATTTATGGGTAGGTAACTATAGCATCTTTCGGGCAATGCGGGAATTCGTTTGTCCTTCCGCATTGAAAACAAGGATAAAACCCGTATGTCGACATAATAAAGAATCAATAACGAAGAATATTTTTGGATTTTATGATTTTTTTTTTAATTTTATAATTTTTATTTATTAAAGGCCTAAAATTCTAAGAATGGAAAAATAATCGAGAAAGAACTCAACCAAAAGATCTACTCACGTCACGGTAGCTCTCTAACCAACTAACTCACAAAAAGAGCGGAGAAAAGGGAAAGAGCGAGGCTCTTTTAGAATAACCCTTGTCCCTTGAGGCGATCCGTAGACCAAGCCTGCCTACTCTCTTTAATGAATAAGCCAATTAGAGGTGAGCCGTACCTAGCGAGTGTCAAAAATGGGAGTGTTTTGATCTTTTATTGCGATGATATTATGATAATACTTCATTTGGAAGTATTATTTTATTGTTGATTCTTTTTTTTTTAAAGGAAATGTTTTTATATTTTGGATTTATTTTTTATTATTTTTATTTATAATAGAAAGAAAATAAAATATATTTTTGTACTTTTTATATTTTTGAATTTTTTTGTGTTTTTGATTTATATACTAGAAATAACTTTCCCGGTGGAAAGGATCTTCTCGACTTTACTTCAACGAATATCCTCAAAAATCGTTCACGTCTTCCCCGGCAGCGGCGCCAAAATTTGGTTGATAGCGTAAGCACTAGTCAAATTTATATATATATAGTATTAATCCCGTGAAAATTCTTTCCAAATTACTTCTCAAACAAGAGAAATAAAAGGATAAAATCTCACTAAAGAAAACACAATATGTATATTTTTAACCGGGAAGTATTTCTTCTCGGGTCGTATCCCAACGAAGTCGTGAATTGAGATTTGGGAATAATTCGGATTCGAGTCAAGAATTAATAAAGGATTTTTGAATTTTGAATTACACTACAAATATAATAGCACAAACTAAAAACAATTAACTAACACGAAATTTAAATGCACGAAAAGTAAAAACGTGAGCTAAAATTGAAATTTAAAATCTAAGGCACTACTTTTAACAAACTTTTTACCTAAAAATCACAAATTTAAAAAGAAAATTTTAGGAAAAAGAATTGGAATTTTTTAACTATTTTTGAATTTTTTATGAATTTTTAAAGAAAAATGAATTAACTAAAAATAAACTTTTTCTAAAAATTATCACTAAAATTTTACTTTTATTTTTAAAAAATACTAGATTTAAAAAGAAAATTATTACAAAAAGAATTAAAATTTTTCAACTATTTTTCTATTTTCTATGATTTATTTAAGAAAAAGAAATTTCCTAGAATCTATTTTAATTCCTAGAAAATACAAATTTAATTGGAAAAATTAAGAAAAATAGTTTTTAACTACTAAAAAGGTGCAGAAATTTATTGGAACAAAAATGCCCAATTTTTATAAACTAATTGAACCCTAATTTTGTCAATTAAAGTATAAACCCTAATTTTATAAAACTAAAATTAAAAATATTAAATCTATTTTATCTTTCTAAAAAGACAGGGTAGGAAATGTCACAAACGAAAGTAAAGGGTAGGCGGGCAAACTTTCTAAACTTTACACTACAGTGAAAACGTGTAACCCTAAACTATGGACAATGTACAAAACAGACCCTACGACTTGGCTTATTTTTGGCTTATTAAAAATTGAAAATAAGCAAAAACTTAAAACTACAAAGTTATAGAACAGCTTATTCTCTACAACATTAATAAAGACACTTTCTACTTTTAACAAAAGAATAAGCTAGAAAATGAGCTTTTTAAAATCTGTTACAGAAACTTAAGGTTTATTAGCTTTTTAAAACTTTAGCTTATATCTAGCTTATTTCTAGATGAAAGTTAAAACCAAAAGAAGCTATATGGAGTCTAAGATGTGTACTAAGGATATCCAAAAAGAAATAAGCTTCTAGTTAACAAAAATAATAAGGAATTTGCTATTGAAAAGTACAAAGTTCAGGCTTAACTGAGATTAAGCTAAATCTAATAAGCTAAAACACTTATTTCTAAACCTTAAAAGCTAAATTTTTGAGAATAAGCTATGCTATGGTTATTAAGCAAACCTAGATAAAATGTTTCTAAAAATTACAACTAGAAATAAGAAATCAATAAGAAAATAAGCTAGAACTCTTAAACTGCTGCTATACTACCTTTGCCAGAATCTAAAAGCTAATCAACAGCTTATTATTGAAGGTTTAAAGCTTATCTATACTAAACTAATGGAGAACTATTGAAATGCTTAAAATCAAATTCTAACTCCTAACTATAAAAGCTAAAAGGCAACTACAAAATGAATAAGCAACAATAGATTTGACTAATGTTGTTGATGTACTTGGCACACTAAGAAAACACAAGCTGATTTTTTTTTGACTAAATGGGATCTAATGAATCCTAACAAGTTTTGAAAAACATGATTAATCAATCTCTAAACTATAGAAACCTTTAATCACTTAAAGACAAACACATTTTTTCTTTCTTTCTGCTGAAAAATGTCCTGGTGCAGGACTTAACTAATCAAAACCTAAAGTTTTGAAAATTGCAAACTAACTTCTAATTTTTTATCTAAACTTGATCTTTCATCTAAACACAACTGACTAATGCTCTTTACCTCATTTTTGTTGACTTTAAAGGTCAAAAGTGCATTAATCCAAACACTCCCTAACCAAAGCTGTCAAAACTAAAATGTACTTAAAATCTATTTTAATACTAAAACAGCTAAAACCTTATAGCTACTCACACTTATTCTAACCTAATCAAGCTATTTTAAAACTAAAACTTACAGCTTATTAAGTAGAATAAGCTAGTTTCTCTCCTAGCCTACTAACACTAAATGACAGAATTAGGAAATGAAAACTCAACAAAAACTAAAAAAAATGAAAACTCACAACATGCAAAAGGCAACTAATCAAACATGATTAAGCATACATGAAAACACATGAAAAACAATAAGCAAATCTAATTAAGCAAAATTTTATACTAAATTGAAAGTAAGAGTTGAAACCTTAACTTTGTAGTCTCAGAAGCTATAGGTCACTCTTTCTGAGTGAGTGACCTCATATCAAGACCTATATGGCTCCTAGCCTCTATACCTTGAGCTTTTAAGCTCAATAAGCTTTTATTAGCTTATTACTCCATAAGCTTCCAAAATGCATCAAATGACCTCTAGTGATCATTTTCTAATGTGAAATGAACAAAATGGAAGAATGAATGACTTAAAATAAGGATTTGACTGGATTTGAGCTTATTAACACATATAAGCTTCAAATGAGCTTATGAGAGCTTATTAGATAAGATCAGCTTAATTTTGAAACCAAAGAACAATTGAAACTTAAGGACTGAATTTTATTACTTAAAATGGTAAAGTACAAATTGAAATAACAAAGGTACAAGTGATTAAAGCTGAATTCTAAAAACTTAAAAGAAAATGCTTAAAGATACGAAAAATTACAAACTGAGAATCAAACTAACTAACTACTAAAAACTACTTGTTCATCTCTCTCTCTTTTATAGATGTCCCGGGTCTTTTTGTTGTGCTTCTTGTGTTTGTGTTGTGAGAGGAAAACACAAAGGCAATCCAAGCCTTCCATTTATTTCTTGGTTTCCATGCCCTTGATCTTGAGCAATTGATCATAGTTTTGGCGCCCATTTTGACCCGGATTGCCAACATGGCAAGGAAACATGTGATGGGGTTTTTAGTGGAGTGGGGTTAAGGTGGTTATTCTTGGTATATTAGGTGTTGCCGGGTAAAAGAAAGGAGGAAGACCCGTGACAGGGTTTTTGGGATTTGGTTGTGGCGGGAAAATAAGTTTTATAGGTTTGGTATTACAAGCTTATTGGCTAAAAACAGCTTATAACATGATTACTTGAAAACAAACTAAACTCAACTTGCTTTATTTCTTTTAAAAGAAGAGTACAAGTTACAAAAGAAACAATTATACAACGAATTGAGAGATTTTAGAAATAACTTAATTGGCAATGAAGAACATTACACGAATTTGAAAAAAAATAAACAAAGCAAAATTGAAAACTCTAAAAACTAACTCACTAAAATCGATTTAAGAGCTCCTATTTATAGTTGAGAGTGAAGAGAGGATGAGAGCTTCAATCCTTTATAGCCGTTGGATCTTATACATTTGAATTAAAGCCGTTGGATCCAATTGGTGATGTGTTCGAACCAATAGGAATCTGCCACATGTACAAAATGACGTGGATGTGATAAAATACGAGGTGGAGTGAGTTGGGGAGAACGGGAAAGGAGTTTGGAGAAGGTGGGTTTGTTGGGCATTTTAGGCGGGAAAAGTTGTTATAGGGTGGTTAGGGAGAAGGTTTGCCCGTGTCTTGTTTGAAACTTTGGCTTTATTGCATAAGTGGTCCTTGTGTTTCATTTCCACAGTTGTAGTGTTAAAATGACTTTCGGAATTAACACTTCTGGCCCTTGTAGTTTAGAAGACAGGAAATGGGCTTTATTTTGGGCTTTTGTTAAATGAATAGTGTAGAAAAATGGCCCAAGGGTATTTTAGTCTTTCCATCTTCCATTGTAAGGACAAAGTGGTCTTTTTCCTTTAAACTTTTGTCCTTTTCTTCATTTTCTTGTCTTTTCTTGACCACGGTCTTGATCCGGCTTTTGAAATTGGCTTCAAATCTCTCTCTTGTACTTGTCTTTTCCGTTTCTTGTCGGTTTTGGCTTGTTTTTGCTCTTTTTGACTTTATTATCCTTTCCTGCACGTTAAGACACAAAAGCACACATATTTCTATCTTTTGGCATATTTTTGGCTTTTATTGGCGAAATCCTGGGTATTTATGTATACGCAATGTAACAACTTATCAGTGGTCAAGTGTATGTAAGGTGTAAAGACTTTTGGTTCCATAAGATAAGCCTATATCTGATATTTTTAGGCAAGTTAGTCATGAAATAGACATTTTCTTGGTCCTATCCCATTGCATATCCGTACACCTTGACATATATGGGAATGATATTTTGATTATTTTTGTGTATGGTATAATCGTGGGTATATTGCTTAAGCGTAATAGGTTTGGTGCTTCCGGAGAATGCCGATACGCATTTTAAATTCGCAAAACGAAAGCATTTTATTAACAAATAAAAATAAAAAAAAAGATGAACAAAGTTGATAATTATCCTTCAGAATAAACATTTAACAACTTGATGATGTAAACGTAAATCGTTTACTGCAATTTTACATCTGAATGATTATTTGTTAAGTTTGCGCATATAGCTTAACGATTACTATTTAAGAGCAAACTCGTAAAACCCTAAAAATAATTGTGTGAATTACATAATGTCGTGCGTACAGAAAGAGTACGATAGTGTGTCAAATGAACCTAAAAACAAGATGTGTTATAGTCTCCCCCTTTAAATACCTTGTACTCAAGGCTTATGACACGGCACTTGACGACGGTGCGATCTTGGTGAAAATGTGTGGATATTTCTTCCTGAAATGATGTTTTTATCTTCCTCCCGTTCCCATGTAAAAACCTCAGGACCTGCGCCTATGAGTTACATAGAACTTTGACAATTGGGACCACAGCTTCGCCTCAATTGTTTGAGACTTTACACGCTCCATGATTTCTACGGCATCATTCACAAAATAGAGCTTGTCGTCCACGTAATTGGAGTCCATCCAAACAAACGACTAAGGGATCGTCAGAATAACATTTTTCAAGTGGATACCTGAAACGTATTGGTAAGACCCAGCTCAATCTCCCTTTATTGAAGCTCAAGCTTGTAAGCAATGGATCCAACCCTTTTCATCACCTTGAAAGGTCCGACATATCTGGGGTTTAACTTCCCCCGTTGCCAAAGACGTACTACCCATTACCAAGGCGAAACCTAAAGCAAAACTTTATCTCCAACTTGAAAACTACAACTCCCATCATTTACTCTTTAAGTCGTCGTAATCTCTTTGTCGATCAACGAGCGGTTAGAATCCTTTGTTTTTGATTTTGAGATCCTCCGGTCCGTTTTTTCTTACAACTAATATATGGACCATTGAGTTGAACTTGTCCAACCTTGGCCAACACACGGTGAACGACCACTTTTGAGGTAGCAACCAAAAGTGCTTCAAACTGTGCAGTCTTAATCTAGCTGATAACTGTTTATTTGTATGAAAACTCGACTAATGACAAATGTTTTAACCCATCCATTTCCAAAGTCCCCGATTTATGCAATGCACATTAGCCATATCCTCAAGAGTATTGTATAGGTTCTCTCGCTTGTCCGTGCGGTTTAACGGATGATATGCAGTACTCTATTCCAAGACTTGAACCCAAATCCTTCTGAAGTGACTTCTAGATATTTGATCGCGAACCGAGCGTCACGATCACAGATAATATGAGACAGGTATTCCAATGCAGTCGTGATACCTCCTTAGTATATTCTCGCTAATTTAACCATGGGATCTGTTTCCCACATTGGCACAAAAATGCAGACTTGTAATCGCTCAACGATCAATCCCATAAAAATGGCAGACTTTGTAAGTCGGTCAATGATCACCCAAATAGTGTCATATCCTTGTGACGACTTAGGAAGCTTCGTAAAAAAATCCATCATGATGTTTTCCCACTACCATTGAGGTATCTCGGGTTGCACTAACAAACCCGATGGTCTTTGATGTTCGGCCTTGACCTTAGCACAGGTCAAACACTTGCTAACATAGGTGGCGATGTTAGCTTTCATATTAGGCCACCAATATAGTTTCTTCATATCCTGGTACATCTTGTCCGAACTCGGATGAATAGTATTTAGATTTGTGGGACTCATGCATGATCACAGTCCTTAAGTCGCCATAACATGGTAACCAACTTCTGCCATTTAAGCACATAGTTCCATCCGCACGTGGTTCCAACTTTTCCGTTCTAAGTTTCTCCGGATCTTTTGAATTCTCAACCAATATACCCCCAACATCCTCCTTCTTGATGTTTTCTGGCTTTCGTGCTTCAGTCTGAGCTCTCAAGATTTGTTTAGGAAGATCCAAGCCAATAGTCATCACTAAGGCCCGAACCCTTAGTGGTTCTCGTTCCTTCCTGCTCAGAGCATCAGCAACAACATTCGCCTTCCCTGGGTGATAACGAATTTCGCAATCGTAATCACTCAGCAACTCTAACCAGCGACGTTGCCTCATATTTAATTCCTTCTGATCAAGAATGTCGATGCCAGACAAATCTAATTCTTCTGTCAGAATGTGTTGTAAACTTTTATGATCAGTGAACACCGTACACTTGGTTCCGTACAGATAGTGCCTCCAAATCTTGAGAGCGAACACTACTGCTCCAAGTTCCAAATCATGAGTCGTATAGTTCTTCTCATGAATTTTTAACTGGCGTGATGCATAAGAAATCACCTTTTCTCTTTGCATCAACACAGCGCCCAAACCCTTCTTTGAAGCATCGCAGTATGCGATGAAATCTTCGCTTCCCTCTGGCAAGGCCAAGTTGGTGCACGTGCACTAGCTTCTATTCTGTTTCAACAGTTGAAAAGCTGCTTCTTGTTTATCGCCCCAATCAAACTTGACACCTTTCTGGGTTAGTTTGGTCATTGTCTTGGCGATCTTTGAAAACCCTTCAATGAATCTTCTATAATAGCCGGCAAGGCCCAAAAATTGGCGAATCTCCGTTGGTGTTTTAGGAGACGCCCAATCTTTGATAGATTCAATCTTGGCAGGGTCAACGTGAATACCTCGACACCAAGAACTATAGTCAATCACGTGACCGAGGAATTGTACCCTGGAAATCCAGAATTCACACTTGGAGAACTTGGCGTACAATTCTTCCTTCTTAAGTAATTTCAAGATCTGCCTAAGGTGTTCTTCATGTTCCTTCTTACTTTTGGAGTAGATCAAAATGTCATCGATGAAGACAATTACAAACTTGTCCAGATACGGTTTACACACCCGGTTCATAAGGTCCATGAACACGAGTGCGTTTTACCGTTTCTTTTCGTTTAGCATTCAAACGACCTCCGTTTTTATTCTAGTTTTTTTTATTTTTCAAATTAAGTTAATTAGAATTTAATTTTGATTTTTAATTTAATTTAGCATTTATTTTCTTAATTTTTAGTATTTAGGTTTCCCGATACCTGATTCTGTTCCCCGTATTTTAGTATAGATTTAATTTTAGGATTTCCCTATAACTAATTTTGTTTCCCGTAGTTTTTAAGATCCCCATTTCCTATATCTGTTTCCCGTAGATTAAATTAGGTTTTATTTAATTAATTTTAGTTGTAATTATATCAGTGTTTCCATCATATCTAAATATTCTCCATCATTCAATTTCTCATCAAACCAGGATTACTTTCAATTGCAGCCTCGTTGGGACATACGACCCGGGAATATCTCTTCCGGAATCTTTTTATAATTGATTCTTATATATTTAATCTCTTTGTGTAGATTTTGACCTTTTGCCTTGGTTAAGGGCATTTGGTTGAGATTTGCATTTGTGTTATTTTATATGTATACTATTTGACGAATCAGTGATATTTGCTAAGAATACATGACATCCTTTCGTTAAATACTCTCGAGCCTTAGTACACGAGATGATGTTTAATCAGGTCCCGTGTTTATTGCTGCTTCCGTCACCACGAACGATTAAAATTTAGTCTCCAAAAGGAATACAAATGATCTTTTCCGTACAGACAATAATGGCATGGTACTTTGCCAACCAATCCATACCAATTATCATGTCAAAACTACCTAGTTCTACGGGCATTAGGTCTATGTTGAAAGGATGATTCAAGAGGTTTAACGTACAACCCCAGATAATAGTGTTTAACCCAACTACTCGCCCGTCGGCTAGTTCGACATTATAATCATGATCTAATGCAGTTGGAGTGATAAGAATTCGAGAGCTAAATGCCGCAGATACAAAACTTCTATCGGCACCGGTATCAAATAAAATAGATGCATATCGGTTGTTTAGAAGAAACGTACCCGTGACGACATTGTTGTCCGGGTTTGCCCCTGCATTGCCCACGGCATACACCTTTGCCTGAGCCTTGGCATGTCCAGCCTGATTACCCCGGTTGTTGTTGTTCTTCCATTTTGGGCAATCCTTCCTGAAATGCCCCTGAGCACCACATTTAAAACAAGCCCTCTGATTAGCCCCAGTGTTGACATTTGGGGGACTCCTGCAGTCACGACCTAAATGACCAAATCGGTTGCACTTGCTGCATTTGGGAGCACAAGGACCATCATGGTGATAGTTACATTTGGAACACAGAGGTCTAGGCCCTCCGTATGGTCTCCTGTCATCATTTCCTGCGGCATAAGCTCTTCCAGTGTTTTGTCTCTTGTTTGGTTGCTGATTCTGGTTGTTCCTGGCGGTGTCATCAGACTTTCTTTTATTGTCAGCCTGACGTTCAGCCCAAGTGTTGATCTTTTTGTCCATGAGTTCAGTGGCGAACTCAATGGCATCCTGCATAGTTTTTGGCTTAGTCGCCATCACACTGCCATGGATCGTGTCGGGCAAGCCACCGACATATTTCTCAACTTGGTCTATTTCTTCCGGAAACATCCGATCGCACATTAGTGCCAGTTCTTGGAAACGTTGGCTATAGGTTACCACGTCGTTACCCTTTACCTTCAAATTCCACATTTCGAATCCAGTTCTAATTTCGTTCGCTTCCCTTGGGCAGTATTTGTTTGTCATCATCTTTTTCCATGTCCCCATGGCATTGCATGGGCAGCTTCAGGAGTAGTGGTCTTAACATGGGAGAACCAACCATTTAAGACATTTCCTTGTCAGGGTACAGTAGCAAAACTTTGAACCTGGCTAGTTACTACTGTGCATTTGCTTAACGCTGTAAACAGACTCCATCTTTTTGAACCTCTACCACTGAGTGAGTCCAGACAACTTCCTCAGGCCCTTGAAAGTTCAAGGGATGGCATTTTATGAAGTCCAGGTAGGTGCATTCCCACGAGCAACCTACACAGATCTTCTGCACCGTTCCTGAAGTATGCTATAGTCACCATTTTCTGGTTGCATCACGTGCTGCCAATGCAGCAGTAAAAGACGCCCCTTCCGTTAATCATTGCGCTGAATGTGGGCGTTGGTGACAGATTTAGTGAATGAGTGTCTTGACTTGGTGTTGGTGTTGCAATTGGGTTTAACCTCGTGGTCTTTCTCTTTGGTTGCCATTTTCTTAAAATCACAAGAAAACAATAATACCCGTTAACATTACATAAAATCATAACTATGACATAACATATTACACAATAACTAAAAACGAGATCACCTCACCACAGAGAAAAGTACCAAACTGTTATTGAAATTAATCAAGGTTATAACGCAAAATCGCGACATTCATTTATAATAAATTTTCGATTCCATAGTATAACGAAAACCATCCATTTCATAATAACTTGGAAAAACATACAGTTCGGTTCAGAGTACCAAGATGAATTACTACACTTAGTTACAAGACAAATGAAACAACACTAAAAGCCTTCAGCCCGGGAGATACCCGTAACAAACGTTAGGTATTTGTACAAGGTAGATAATACCTGAACAAAAGAACCTCTACTGGGTAGCTAAAAAAAAAAAAAAGATCTATACAGTCTGCTTATAGCTCTGGAATAACCCATAATACTAAACAGGCTGCATAGCAATAGCTAACAACATAAACCAAAACTAGGAACATTCTACCCAGCCACTCCTGGTGCATCAGGCTCGAGACGGACCTTCCTGCGGGTCCCATGTCATGCCATCTGAAACTCCGACCATCAGTGTTCTGTAGTCCTTTCATTCCATCAACCTCATGTCTTAGTCAACCTGAACCCTGTCACTTGTGTCTGATGTCAATAACTCTGAAATCACCAACCCTCTGTCTCCCCTGTGATTTGTCTGACTTGTAAACTTCTAAAATCAAATGCAACTCTAATTATATCTGCGGCCACTTAGCATAAACCCCGTAGTAACGTAATGACATAACAATCATGAACGTGCAAGTCGCTTAGCAATCCATGATATTCCCCAAGACCGGTGAATCAGGCCTATTCCTTATACAACAAGTTGACTCCAGACTCAAGCCTCTCAGTTGAGAACCGGTCATCAGGAGCAACCTCCCATAAATACCATATCAGTGCTGGAAGTCCCTCCCCTCCTCCTTAAACAATTGGTAGCAAGATCGGTAATCCTCTGATTAGACCCCCCCCTCAATACGGTGGTTGGTGCAATCTCAATCGATGCTCCTACCAAATCTCTTCTCTCCCATGTATCACGTTAATGGTCATAATCTAACCTCTCCCTAACATCGCACATCTAGGAGGGACATCAACCAAATGACAAATCCATCAAGGTCCTCCCCTCGCCTATGAATAAGGGTCATACCCCTCAGCTATGGCATGACTATCCAGCCTAGCGGCAAAAGCAAGCTGACCGACTTTTCTGCTGAACTCCCTCCACCCCAACCTCATTACTAGGGGTTGGGGTGAAGCAAACGCAAAAACCCTCTTACCGAAGCGGTAAAACAACTCTCAGGGAATCTCAATATTATAGGCTATTGGGTGGTGGGTATGGTATCTGTGTAATGGAGATGATAGTTGGAGTAAGTTTGGTGTGGTGGTGGGGTGTTAAGGCAAGAAGTCTCTCGACCGACCTCTTCCCTAGGAGGAAGTGAAATAGGATGCTCATTCCCCGGATAAGATATCCTGGCGTTCATATACGGTGTATAGGTGGGCCAGAGTCGGCCGAAGGCTCTGGGTGCTTCCTCCACCTCCTCCTCATCCTCATCCCTCATCATCAGCATCATCCCCATCAGCAGGTATCAGCTGGACCCGATCCCTCGGGATCCTCATTCGTCCCCTCCACCCCCCGCTCTTCCTTCGATCAGACTCAGGAACATAGTCCATTAGGGGAGTGACTTGACTCTGCGCTTAACCTCGTGCCAGTATGTAGTCCGCGATGGAGGAACCTCAGGGTCCAGGTGTAATTCCGGCGATGGTGGAACCTCAGGGCCAGGTATTGTAATCCGGCGATGGTGGAACCTCAGGCCATGTATGTAATCAGGGCGATGGTAGAACCTTCATGGGCCAGGTAAGTATCAGGGATGGTGGAACCTCATAAGCACCATTATGTAAGCATATTGGTCCTACTGGCATAAGGTGTTCCAATATCGACTCCTGGTGAACCTGATGTCTAATCTCTTCCTCAACTGGAAAAAGGATACTGATGTGTATGAAACTATAAATGCTCAGAATCCTGACATGGATAAAATCTGAAATCAAAAATTAGCTAATATAAGTAGCAAATATAGACTCCGTATAGTAATCTACATTTATATTTATAACAATGTATAGTGCAATCATGAATATCAATCATGTGCATGCATCTACCTAACCGACTAATGCACAATTAGTGTAAAATTTATGTCCTGTGAAAACCCCTTGTAATGAATGCAATGTTTAAAACGGATATAGTCCAGCAAAAACATTTTATGACCTGGTTTCTCTATAACCTTATGCTCTTGATACCAATCTGTAAACACCCGCCAAATTGGGATCTCAAAGCGGAATAAGGGTTCCGGTGAGGTTTACTTTCCAGATCAACAACACAAGAAAAATATAAAGAACGACCAAAATGTCGTTTAAACAAAAACTGATACATTGGATTAAATAAAGTATGTGGTTACAAAAGCCCGAAGTCTTTTACTTGTTACCTTGTTATTATTACAAAGTTTTCAAGCCCAAAACAATACACAAAATTGTAATGCTATTCTAAATCTTTAATGCATGACTTCATAATAAAACCACCCAATGTATCCTTACGCACCTCGTGCTTAATGACCTCCTTAAAAACAATGCATTTAAAACGACAACATAAATTTGTGATGGGAATTTCATAGTTTTATGTACATGTATTTTGCTAGGACCGCAATACATTCCACCCCCCATTGATAATGCAACAGATTGCAGACAATTCACAAAATGTAATTAACGTTTACCTAAGCTCATGACAAACGAAGCTCGACATAATTGAATACAATATATAAATAATGCCTACGCTGCCCTAGATGATGTTCAAACCCGAACATCCCTAATCCGACATGATATACGTTCTTTTCCCAGTGATAGCCAGCTTCCCACCCGAACGTGGAGGTCAATACCCAAATAGATCTATCTATAATCATTCGCGCTCACATTCCATAATTGACATTCATGATTCTTTGGCATAAAGTGGGTTAATATCGCTACTTTCGCAAAACGAAATCATGATAAAATGTAAACTTGCGTCCAATTTGTAAAACGCATATGTTCTCCACCGCCCAAAAACCTTGTAATTTAATAAATGTAGAAATCATGGGGCTATGAACCACCTTGAATGAGTAAACTGATAATCAAAATAGCCCAAGGTAAAAATGCGTCCACGTTAACGCTCGAATTGCAACCTATTAATATAGTTCGAATTCAGTAATCAAGTATGGTTGTTCTAACAAGCACCCTGTATATAATCCTATATAAGTATATCATCGAACTATCGTTCGGTGCTATCATAATTTTAGAGGAGTCAATTACATGACGCACGAAGGAGTTAGGACACTATAAATCGTAAATCCACTACTCTCAATGACCGGCCACCGAAGAAAGCCAGTCATTATTAAATCCCCCCTAAGTAATATAGGACTTGATAACACTAAAATATATAAATAAAAATATATATATATATATATATATATATATATATATATAATATAATATATATATAATAAGCAAGACACCATCTTTTTGTTTTAAGTGAAAACGACATTATAAAGTAAAAACGTTTATAATTACTCCCTTTAGTAAAAATGACATAAACTTTTTGGGTCGTTTATTAAGGAAAAAAAAAAAAAAAAAAAAAAACAAAATAAAAAAAAAAAGCCGCGTTTCTCGCGTTTCTTTACGCCCCACACTCTTTCGTATTAAAGACGAGGATCATAAAATCGACATTTTTTAGGTTTTTTTGAGATACTGTGATGAATAGTGTTTTTATAACTGTTCATTAAACAGCAATGATAAAAACGTTTTTTTTAATTACTTTAATTAACGTACAAACCCGTTTTTTTAATCGTATTAAATCGGTATAAGCTCCCTATTTTTTTTTTATTTTTTTATGAATCTTACTTTCGAACACGTTACCTCGTAATTGAAAGTTTTATCATATTATTTGATGTTTATAAAGTAATATGTTTCTGTGGTGAATATACTTTTTATAAAAATTGGTTTAAAAAAAGTAATAACTCTCGTAAACATAAAAATAGCGTATCTTCTTACGTTATAATAAACGTTTTTTAGAGTTCTTTAGACCCCCACGATCCTTGTACCTGTAAATGATATTAATAAAATCATAAAAATATATGTACATTTTCGATTTCAAACAGCCCCCTAAAGATATTTTTTTTTTTTCCAAAATGTGTTTAAAAACTTGTTTTTTTTTTAAGGACTTTTTAAGCTTTACCAATTTGTTAAAACCCATTAGAACTCTTAATATCTTATGTCTGACATATAATTAGTCCATTAGGCCATGTTTTGTTTCCATGCGAGGTCCAAGATAACAAAATTAACATGTTATTTTAAACCATTTGCACATATGTAACACATAGTTGACTTTTAGAACCCTAATTTTGTTCATATATATGTTACTCGTTAAGCATCATGTTAAAACACTTATCATTCCTTTTTATCGAACATAATATTAATCATCCATATGACATGAAAATAAGTGTACAAAACAATGATCATAAGTAAAAAATCATTTTACATATTTAAAAGTACCCTAAATGGTGATTTAGCTAAATATAACATATGAACACATAAAATCTTAGTTATGAAATGATGAAGCCTTATATATAACCTTGTGTTGGGAAATGATAGAGATAATAATAACAAACACAACTACACACACACCCATTGTGATTAACAGAACCCTTTTGGCTTGAAAAATATAAGGTGAAAACCTAACTTATTCCCAATTAAAACCCTATTCTCTCCTTTCCTTTTCTTTTCCCATCCTTTTTTTTCTTTTTCTTTTCCCATTTTCCCCTTGATTCCTTGCCATGGCAAATGGGTGAACCCACTCTTGAAAACAATTAGAATACCTTATATCTGATGTGTGTATGCCCTAGTATAATGATAGAAAATCAAGCTTTGGATTTGTATATAGTGGTTTTTGATGTGCCCAGTTTTTTAGGGGGGGGAATATGTAGAAGAACTGGTAGAGTTTTTGTGATTTCACTACACTTTTGATATGAACTCTATGAGTTAGTTGCTTGCTTATATAGTGAAAAATATCTAAGTAACTTAACCATGGTTACTTCTAACCTCATGTGTAAGGCCCATGGGGAGGGGGGAAGGGGGTTCTTTAGCAAGGGTGTAAGTGTTTTGGTCCCAAAAATGGGAAATCATTCCCATGAATTCAAGGAAGAATACTTTGGACTAGATTTTTTTTCTTGTGTCCTATCCTTATAAATCCAGACACATAGGCTCCCATGTTATGTTATATTGATTAATTTGGGTATAGTGTATAAATCGTGGTATTCGTATTAAAAAAGCGTAGATAGGTTATTGGTGTCTTCCGGGAATGCCGAAACGCGTTTTATAAAATTTTAATCGCTAAACGTAAGCATTTAAGACTGATAAAAGTTTGTTGCATCTTGCCGGCTCACAACCGATGTTGCAGCCTTCTAAAAGGTCGAGGGTTACAATTGCATAAATGTTTAATATTAAGTTTAAATTAATAAATAGATTTCTTTTTGTTAAATTCAAATATGCTTTTGAACTTTGACTATTCTATTTTATAAGCTATGTATATTCAGGAAACCTGAGAGTTTTTGAAATCTAAGGTCCGTGAGTCCCGATACTAGTCTCTATGGGGTGTCAAAAGCCTGGTCACTTAGCCGCAAGGTTGGGATGTGCCGAGACGAAAGTCGCTACATGGGATGATCTCGCCTTCAAACTCATTATTCTCAGGTGGAACGTGAAGCATAGTATTTTGCAAAACGTTGATCCATGGTTGAAATTCAAAATAGCACAATCACTTAAGATATAGTAATTGTCGGGAGTGAAAAGTTCACAAGTTGCAAATATGAGTAGTGTTAGCATCTTAACTGATATTTAGCAGTGATTTCGTTTTAAGCTTAGTTTGGAAAAGTGAAAAGTCGGGGACGATGAATTTATCCTTTTTGGGGCATTCTCGGATCGAAATGCATCTTGTTCTATGATCCCTAACGGTTATGGAAATAACGAAAGTCGGAATATTCTAAGTTTATTTATTAAAAAAATAATAATTAATAAAAAAATAAAAAAATAAAAAAATGGAAAAAAAGTTTTGAAAAATAGGAAAATGGGGTGTTTTATAACTTGTGATTTCTTAACTCTCTCCACAAAAGTCTTTGCTACTTTTCAAAGATTTAGTTTGGGGAAGTTTTGAAGTATTTGGTTTTAAAGCATATAATATTGCGTGAGGACACACAATCGCTTAGTTTGGGGAATTTTGATATGTGAGAAATCACATATCCTTTCTATATCAAAAATGTCCCTAAAAAGATAAAATTGTGCATAAAATGCTTGTATATTGCTTGTTTTGTCTTTGTGATTGTGTAGGTACGGATATTACAAATAACACAAGAAAACGGCCAAAACCGGACAAACACGGACACGGGAACGGATAAAGTGCAAAAGAGCCAGAAGATTTCTACACAAAGGTCAACAAAGTCAACCCATGGTCAACATTTGGTCAACTCACAAAGGACAAAATTCTCAAAAATACCAAATCAGTCCTTAATGTTAAATCATAATTCACAAATAGACCCTAAACCCTAACACCGTTATCTCTTTTATACTTAAGAGATAACGGTCGTTATCTCCTTATATTAAACCAAAACCTGTTAACCCAAGCCCATGGCCCAATCCTTTTTCGCGGGAATCCCTTTTACTGTTCATCGTCGTTCTCGACGAGTTACCCATCAAAAACAAAGGGGTAATTGAAATTGACAGCAGGGA